>PVJH01022447.1:0-36640 GCA_004026705.1 Nesogale talazaci
CCCCCTATAATTTTGCCTATAATTTTGGCCTCATGGACTATCTCTCCTTTTGTGATTGGCTGATTTCACTCAGTGTAACATTCTCCAGGTCTGTCCGTGCCATGAGGTGCTTCAGGATCTCCTCGTTGTCTTTTCATGATGAGCAGTACACCTTGGTGTGGGTGTACCAACATTTCTGGGTACATTCTTGCCCCCCCCCACATCACTGCCCTGGTGGGAGTAGGAAGTCCAGCCTTGCTCCTGGAGAGCTGCTGCTGGATTTGAACCGGCAGCCCTGTGGGCTACAGTCCTGCACACAACCACTACACCACCGGGGCTCAGCCTGTACATTCTTCTCTGATTGGATTTTAGGTTGTTTCTACCTTCTGGCTGTAGTGAACAGTGCTTCCATGCATGTAGGTCTCTTACGATGCTTGCTTCTTGAGGGTATCGTCCCAGGAGGGGTTTTGCTGGATCGTAGGAGATTGCTCATTCCCATCATTTGGGGTCATGCTGGGTTGCTCTCCACAGCGGTTGTGCGTCATTGCATTCCCACCAGCTGTGGAGGAGGGTTCCGACTCCCTGAGCTTTTTAAAGACTCTGGTTGTTGCTCAGCAAAGTGCAATGCAGAACATTGTCTCTGTGGACTCTGTGAGGCCCATTGAGTTTGGCCAACCAGGCCCAGAGACTCACTGCCTCAAGGTGTTTGGTTATGTCTAGGAAATGCCACCACTTTGCGCGTGGTGCTCCACCACCTACACAGATATGTTGGCATTACACATACTTGCAGAGACACAGAGCTCCTCAGGCTCACCTCTACGTCTTTGCGGCAGTGCCTCCTCCCCGCCGCCCACACCTGCTCAGCTGGTGTGTCCACCCAGGCACCAGCTCAGAGGTCACAGCCACTTCAAGACGGTGGGTGAGCAGGACTTTCTTTTGCTGCCTTCACCCCTTGTACTCCCTAGCCCTTTGGCCTTCATCATTTTCCCCCCAATGATTTTATTGGGGGCTCTTTCAGCACTTATAACATTTGATACATCATTTGTATCAAGCATATTTGTATACGTGTTGCCATATTTGTTTCCAAATATTTTCTACTTGAACCCTTGGTATAAGCTCCTCTTTCCCCCTCGTTTATTTTATTTTTTGGAGGGGCATCACTGCCCTCTGGTGGTCGTGGAAGCTACCCAGTGCTGCTCCTGAAAGCCACCACTGGATTTGAACCACCAAGCCCGAGGGCTGCAGTCCGGCACTCAACCACTTACGCCACCAGAGCTCAGCCCCCCCCCCTCGTTTTTTTTAAAATGAATCATTTTATTGGGGGCTCATACAGCTCCCATCACGATCATGCATATATCATTTGTATGCAGGCCACATTGGCACACTGGTTGCCATTGTCATTTTTTTTGCTGGCCTCTTTCTCATTATGTGTTGCCTTCTCCTTTACTCAGATCACTGACATTTTTACCTTCTAGCTAGTGCCTTCCCTCCCTTCCCCTCTCTCCTCCCTGGTTACCTTTTTTTTTTTTTTTAAAAAAAAGGTTAAAAAAGTTGTTTTATTAAAAAAATTTTAGTGTGAATACCTTTTTTGGTTTTCTACAGAAGTGATCTCCTGCCATATTTTCCCTTTTGTGATTCCGTTATTTTGTTCAACATAATGTCTGCCAGTTTCATCCACGTTAGGAGTTACCATATTTTCAGACCATAAGACCCACTTTCCCCCACCAAAAGTGGGGGGGGGTTGGGAATGAGAGTACGTCTTCTGATCAGAAGGCGTGGCACCCCAGAACATTTTAATATATTGGTACTATTTGATTGAGAATATTTTTTTCTTGTTTCTCTGCTCTAAAGGCTGAGTATGTCTTATGGTCCAAAAAATACGGTATTTCATATATTCGCTGTTACTCTTTAATGTTTTCTAGTTTTCTGTTGTGTGTCTGTACCATGGCATTCAGACTGGTTCTCCTTAGCACTGTGAAGACTATGGGTGTTCATATATCTATTTGTATCATGGCTATTATTTCCCTAGAATATATGTCTATTCATGGGATTACTGGATCATACGGTCTGCTTCTGATTTAGCTGCATTACATTACATGGCTAAGACTTTCCATACAATATTAAATGGGGTGGTCAGAGTAGGCTTCCTAGTCTCATTTCTGTTTTCTTTTTTTTTTTTAATTTCTGTTTTCAAAGGGAAAATTGTCAGCCCTTTTTTTTTTACTATAAGGTTGGCTGTTGGTTTTGCATTTATGTCCTTAACTATATTGAGACATTTCCCTTCTGTTCTTATTTTGCTGGGAGTGTTTATCAGGAAAGGGTGTTGAATTTTACCAAATGTCTTTTCTGCATCGGTTGATGTGATCATATGGTTACTTTCCTGTGTCTTCTTTATGCGATTGCGTTTCCAGTGTTGAGCCATGCTTGTGTTTACGAGTGATTTAGAGGAGCTTCGGCACGAGTTTTCTTTGAGCTTATGTCACTACTGTTTGCAGGCTGCATCAGGTGTTTACTCATATTGTGGGAAAAGATTCTCCCATAAACAACTTGTCTAATTATATAGACTTAATTTTTCAGTATGACATTCAAGATCCCCCACGACTTATTCCCCTCAATACCTTCGTGGTTTCTGATTGTCTGCTGGATGAAGAATGAACTTTTCACGGTGCGCCCAGTCTACCTCTCCACACTCATCTCCCCGCATATCTTTGTAGATCAGCCGGATTGCTTTCCGGATAGAACCCAGTTACTCCTTTCCAACTTTATTCCTGGTTCACACAATTCTTTCTCTTTGCATGGCCTTTCTCACCTTTATAAATTCTATTATTATTTGAAAACCAGCTTAAAATCGCTTCTTCTTCCTGGAGTTCTACCTGATTCTCCCGGAGGTGTGCACTTTATTACTCATTTGAATTTCCAAGCGACTTGCTTATGACGATGGCTTGGTATTATTTCATCTTACGTAGTTAACAGAGTGCTAATTATACTATTACTCTCATTATTTATGTCTCTGTTAAATACATCCACTTATGCGGTAACTTAAAAATAAGAAACATACTCACTGCCATGAAGAAGATTCTGACACTCTCCGTAGGACAGGGTAGAACTGCCTCTCTGGGTTTCCGAGAGTATACATCTTTATGGGACTAAAAAGTCTCGTTCTTTCCCCTCAGAGGTGCTGGTGGTTCTGAACTGCTGACCTGAGTCAACTCATAACCCACTATACCACCCAAGCTCCTATAGGACAAACAAGGTGACCATATATCAATTTTGGGGAGGAGGGGTCAGGGGCAGCTCCAATTTTCCCAGCATAGCCCCAGTCAACACTTGTCTCAGCTAGCGTCCACTTTCACTTTCAAATCGATACTGATCTAGACCATGAATTAAACAGCCCCTCTTGGAGAAGGCAGCTGAAAAATTGGGAGTTCATGGTGTTCATTTGTGTCTCTGGTGGTGCCCTCATTACGCAGTGGGTAAGAAAGTGAGTAAGAAGACAGGAAGAGAAGGCCTTTTCCTGCTTTTGCTGAGGGCTTGCCCATTTTGCCATGGTCACCAGGAAAATGAGATTGGTTTTGATTCCAGGGAGAGATAGTGTGTCTGTCTGAGTAGACTAGAGGAACAAATTTCATAGATGCACGCATAGATATAAGGAAAAGGTTTATATAAAAGAGAAACAGGACATTGAGCCCATTCCAGTTCAAAGTCATAAGTCCGATATTAACTCATATGCCCGAAACCAGTCTATAAAGTCTCCTTCCGACTCATGAAGTCACAGGTCAGTGGGTGCAGAATCCTGGAACTGGCAGGAGTCTCCCCATGGCTCCTCGCTTCCAGGGCTCAGGTTCCATCAACAGCAGAAGCAACTCATCGCTGGCAGAGGTCTCCATGTGGCCGCCCCAGATTCAGAGGTCTGGCTCCATCAGGGCAAAGCCGTGTCATCTCTTCGCCGGCTCCTCCAGCTTCTCAGACGCTGCCATCTTGTCTTGTCCGTGATTCATCGTCTCTGAGACTAACTCCCAACAACCAGGGAGATAGCTTCTCCACGAAGGACATAGGTAAGATTTCCCAGAATTCTCAGGAGAAAGCCATGCCCATATAGAGGCCTCATTGGCTACTCAATGGCTATCTCCAGATGAACAGGTTAGACTTCACCCTACATTTCAATCATAAAATTAACATAAGCACATGACTGCCCCAGATAGTCTTCCTAAAGGCACTGCCTCCACGCTTTTTTTCCCCCATCAGAAAGTGGAGCTCCCAGAGGGTTTAATAAACAATCCCTCCCAACCAACACAGCCGCCTAGGAGTGTTGTTGCCGGCACCCCCACTCCCACCCCTTCAGTGGTTAGTCCTCATGCTGCAGCCTTGTGTGACTGTGGAGGAATGCGGGGAAGGGATCTCATGGGTGATTGCGTTCTGTCCACTTCTTTTGTGTTTTTCAGTCACCTACCCTGCCCTGCCCTGTGCTTATTGCCTCTCTCCTCAGACCCAGAGATTAGGCTTCTAAGCTCACTCATTCTCCTGCCATTTCTTGAGCACCTACAACACACAGATACTGGGTCAGAGCAGTGGGACAAGGAGGGGACCTGCTACCTAAAAACAGTGTGATAGGTTTGTGCCCTCCCTCCCCGGAATAGGGAATGTTCCCCCAGACATAAATCCACATCGTGGGTTCAGATCTGTGATTTGATGTTGAACCAAACGAACACAGAAATGGAAGGAAGCCATTTCTCAGGCAGCCATTTCTTTGAAGCACTCCTACAGCTGTGGCCCGGGGATACCTCCCTCTACCCTGCCCCAACCCTGCACTGCCTCCATCTTATGATGGAGGCTTTGCAGACCTCAAAGATAAACCGTGCCCTTTGTCATGGAGAAGCGTACAGTCTGGAAGGAGAAGAATGACAGAGAAGGGCATTAGGTGTCGTGGGGAGTCTGACGGTGTATCATCGCTGGGCTGCAAAGGGGGGACGTGACCTTTTCTACCTGTGGGACGGGGGTGAGAAAAAGAAAAATACTCAGAGAGGAACAAAGCCTGTAGATCTCAGGCGACGATTTTAAAATGTATGCTGAGGGGTTGCAATTCTTCCTGCCTTTAGGAATCAACTTTGAACCAGAAATTGATCTGCTTCACCAAAATCACTGTTGAGAGCAGCTTGCTTTGAATTCATCACCACCATAAATCAATAACTACCGAGATGAGAACAAGGAAGGGAGACAATTGTGGGTGGTAGACCGATGAATCCAAAGGGCTAGGTTTCACTGGGGAGCTCAGGAGCGTCACTCTGAGAGGGTCGCTTTGCCTGAGTTCAAACACGGCAAGCCGAGGACAGGATACAGGACAGTGACCGTTCTGAGGATGGAAGTAGAACCCCAAGAGGGCTGGCACAACTGCCGCCAGGCAACGCCGGGGGTGAAAGAAGTGGCAGGATCTGTAAGCTCTGAGGGCTGGCTGCAAGGTGAGCAGTTCAAAGCCATAGCTGTTCCATAGCAGAAAGTCACGACTTTCTATTCTAATAAAGAGTTATACTCTCCAACTGCCCCCCACCCCACCCCCAGGTGGTGATGGCGGCAGTTCTCCTCTGTCCTATGGGGTCCCAGTGAGTCAGAATGGACTTGGGGGCACTGACTTTGGCTTTCTTGTACTCACTTCCTGGGGGGAGGCCATATCCGCGCACCAGAAGTTCTGTGTGAGGGATGAGAGCACGTTGAACTCTGCACCGGCTACTTTCTCTCAGAAACAGGGCTGTTGGAGGGAAGAGAAGAGCAGGTGAATGATATGATCAAATATGTACTTGAAAAAGATCAATTTAGGCCAGGAGTGAGAAGGCGGATTTCATTAAAGACTTGAATG
The DNA here is from genome assembly GCA_004026705.1 of Nesogale talazaci. Lineage (NCBI taxonomy): Eukaryota > Metazoa > Chordata > Mammalia > Afrosoricida > Tenrecidae > Nesogale > Nesogale talazaci. Next base: position 5,831 of record PVJH01022447.1, read on the forward strand.
GCTGAGGTTCTTACCATTGTCCAGAATGTAGATGACGAAGCAGTCTTGACCTAAGGCTTGACCTTAGGAGACAGAGGCCCAGGAGGCCCAGTCTGTTGGATGGAGATTCTGATGAGAGGAGGAGGAGGCATGGTAAACGCTACCCAGCTTCCTGTGGGAGAGCCAGGAGACCCTGCCCCATTCAAGCCTGAAATGACACAACTAACCAACTGGTTGATGTTTTCCTGAAGTTGATGGAATTATCTCCCAATATTTTTGATACCAATGGTAATTATTGGCAGAGTTGGAGGCAAGCAAACTATTTCTGGCAGAAGGTTTGCCTTTGGCGATGGACAGATGGCTTGCTTCAGAACAACTCATGACAGACTTATTTCATATCTTTGCTTGGACTTTGCCACCATTTTGAAAATCAGGTGTGTTTTGATGATGGGTTTTCAGCAGTAGTGATAGAGTCCAAGCAGGTTAGCTGATTGGGGTCCCCCCCACCCCCCACCCCCATTGAGCTCCCCATCAAATGAACAAGGACCACAGCTGGTGCTCATCTTTCAAGGAACCCGGCCATGGAGTAGCAAGAACCAGACAGTGCTGGACATAAGCAGCCCAGGGGGTGACGTGTTCATGTAGAGTCCATGTCTGAAGCGGATGAAAACTGCCACGTCAGCAGATGCCCTGTGTAATCTCACCGGAGGGGCCGCTCCAGAGAACGCCTTTTATGGCAGGAGCATTCCTGAGATGCTTGGAGGGCCCTATGGAGGGCACCAGGCCAGCCCGGAGGGAATGTGGCCTGGGTCCAGCGAGGCACTGGGAAGGGAAGACAAACCCGAGGAGCACGCCCTGGCCTGCTGTTGGTCAGGCCCGCCCATCCTGTGAGCTGAGATGGGTGGCCCTGCCCTAATTGCTTCACTTGTCAATCTCAAGCCTACTGGAAAACCCCTCTCCCAGCATGGAACTCATCGAGTCTTAGAGTTGGAAGGGGATTTGATAATTATCTGGATCCCAAACCCCCTGGCATTATTGTTGTTGGTGGTGGTGGTGATGGTGGGGTAGACCGGAAACCTGAGTGGAGGGCAGGAGAGGGGAGGGAAAAGGTTTGGGTCTGTCTTCTAGCAAGTGCCTCCCTTGAACCCTCTACCTCCTCCAGGCAGGCCCTTGGGAACGAGTCAGATGGCAACCAACCTGCAGTGTGCATTCTGTTGCTTGTCATAAACCAGAGTCTCCCCTCATTGTAGAAAACCAGAAACCAGCCAAGCAACCGAACAAAAAATACTCCCTGCCGGTCGATTGCAACTCACGGACCGCACAGGCCAAGACAGAACTCTGGGTAACTGCCGAGGAGAGTAGAAAGCGCCGCCTTTCTCTGCGGAGTGGCTGGTGGTTTCGAACTGCTGACCCTCTGGTGAGCAGTCCGGCGTGTAACCGCGATGCTGGCAGGGGCCCTCATTTTCTAAAGCACCTCAGAAAGAATTCAATTTGATTGAAAGGTGGGTGTGTGTGGGGGGAACATTTTATTCCTCCAACTTAGTTTGTGTTTTTCCAAAATGGCTTTCCTCCCAGCTCAGGGTGACTGGCCTCGCTTCTGAGAGCTTTGATCACGCAGTCAGACATCTCTCTGAGGCCACCGCTGCCCAGCCAGATGTCTGTTTAATGGTGGCAGCATGGCACACACACACACACACACACACCCCGCACCATGGAGCATGGCATTGCCTCCAAATTCAGGACAGAACTGGCACCAGGCACTGGCCACCCGCGCTGTGTGGGTCTTTAGGGTGACAGAGACCTAGAAACCTCCTTAGAAGCAACCATCTATCAAGGTGAATCTTTGAAAGGATCCTTGATTCTGGAAGTTAAAAAGTGTGTGCCTTCACCCTAGGACAGTGGCTCTTCACCTTCCAAATGCTGCCACCCTTTCATACCGGTCCATGTGCTGTGGTGACCCCCAACCATACAACGATTTTCATCCCTGTCATTTTGCTACTGCGATGAATCCAGTGACCCCTATGACAGGGTGCTTTGATCCCCAAAGGGGTCGTGACCCACAAGTTGAGAACTGCTCCTCTAGGACATGGCATGCAACCTTCCCTACTGCTGCTGCTGCCATGGGGGACCAGGCGTAGGAGCCCTGGTGGTGAAGTGGATTGCCTGTTAGTCTGAAGACCCCCAAGTTGGCAGTTTGAAATCATCCGCTTCTCATGGGGCCAAGACGAGGCTTTCAGCAACCACAGGGACAGTTGTGCCCTGTCCAATAGGGTGGCCCTGCCTCAGAATTGACTCTCTGGCTGGGCAGCGAGGGTGTCAGGGAGGATGTTGTGGGTGGGCCCGGGTGAGGAGGTGTGACGCTGGACCGCTGCCTCTGTCGTGGGGCAGAACGTGGAGGGGGTGGGGTGAGGAGGCGGGGTGAGTGAAAGCCATCCCTGTGCACACTGGCTGCAGTACTCAGCCACTGAGACCCGGGCCCGAGCCTCAGACCCACCTAGCAGCGCCTTGGAAGAAATATCCAGTAGTCTACATTGATACATCAGCCACTGGAAACCCTGGGGTGCCCTGCTCTCCCCTGCACACGCTCCGTCCCTGTGGGCAGGGTGACAGCGTGGTGTGAGCGAGAAGAGAGGAGGAGCTCGGGAGCACCGCCATCCACTAGCCTGTACTGATGAGGAAAGAATTTGGGGAACCCTTTTCTCAGGATCCACAATGTCTCCTTAGTCTGAGCTTTCTTTCTACACACTGCCCCCAATACTGAACCATCATTTCTGATGTGTGTGTGTGTGTGTGTTTGTGTGTGTGTCTGAGTGCTTCTCTAGTGAACCAACCTTCACAATGTCTGAAGCCTTTTCTTCTGCTGGGACACGTCTTCTGGGAGACAGTGGGCACCCCAAGACCTCACTTTTGGAGAAACTGTCTCGGAAGTTTCCAGCAAAGTTCACAAGCTCAAAGCACAGGAGTCCTGGTGGTGTAGTGATTCTGCGTGGGCCTGTTCACCACCCAGGGGCGGTTGGAAGCTACCCAGCACTTGGAGGGAGGAAGATGAGGCTCTCGAAGCCCAACAGAACTCTCAGATACCCATTGGGGCTGCTTTACTCCATCATCCTGGGGCGGCTGAGAACTGGCACCATCTGGATGTCAGTGAGTTCAACACACAGCCCATTGCACTTGAATGAGGGCCGCTCGCTGAGTCCACTGGCCGAAGGAGGAGACGCTGCATTCTGGGGATTTCCCTCACGAAGGTGGAATGCGTACTTCTAAATGCTTTAAGTGGGTTCCCAGGTGACCATAGAACGTCATAGCTTGATGGGAGGTCAGATGCTGTGTCCTGGGTGTTTTCTGCCCTCCTGGCTTCCCGCTCATGCCTCTCTCCACCCTGAGTCTGGAGAGGCGAGTCTCTTTGGGCCCATCCATGAACTTTCCTAGTTTCTGTGGGGGTCATGGAGACACCCACAAGGGAACAGAGAGAGGGATTGCACGGTCGATTTCCTGGCTGTCCCCCCCCCCTCCCCGGGTGCTGAGGTTGCTGGGGTATATTTCCCCTCCCCCCTACTCTCTCTCCTACGCACATAGCTCCCATCAGGGAGTTCCGGCCCATGGCCACAGAATGTCAGACATGTCCTCACAGTCACATCCTTTGTCAGGCACCCACCTTTCTCTTACCTCCCTAGCCTCTGCCAGGCACCCAGGTCCCACACAACCACATGCACCTGTCCAGGCACAACCTTCACGCCTGGGATGTGCGTCACAATCGCTTCATGGCTTTCTTTAACTGCTGTCCACACTTTGTTATAAACAAACAAACACCACCAAACTTCATTAAATGTGTCATCACATGCTTGTATTGACTATGTCACCTCTTTCCTGAACTGCTACTTGATCTGATCAATATTTTCATTTTTCAAGTGAGGAAACTGAGACACAGAGAGCCCAGTTCCATCCCTGTTCTTCTCGTCTCAACCCTAAGGCCCCGGAATGTTGGCCTGTCGCTGTGACCCATTCTGTTCATTTCTAAGAAACTTCCACTTAGTCCAAACCGTGACCTGAGGAAGATGACTGCATAGGAGAAAATCTCGTTTGGGCAGTGACTCCTCTGGGAGGAAGGAGGCTTTCCAGCGGAGTGTTCTGGAAAGCAGACATACCCTCTTCTTCCAGGATAGAAGCACCTGCCAGGCTTTGCTGGAGGAGTGTGGGCTGAAGGGATCCCCAATCCACCACAGCCCTGTGTACCTTTTCAAATCAGGTGATGAGGACAGAATGTGTGGCCAAGCCTTTAACTTCATATGAAGTGTGTGTGTGTGTGTGTGAAAGAGAGAGAGAGAGAGAGAGAGAGAGAGAGAGAGACAGAGAGACAGAGAGACAGAGAGACAGAGAGAGACAGAGACAAAGAGAATTTGCTTCTTTTATGAGTTTTCCTGGGTTCTCTGAGGAGTCTCTTTTTTATTATTAAATACATTATTGGGGGCACTTATATCTCTTATCACAATCCATACATTCATCCAGTTTGCACTTATGTTGCCACCATCATTTTCAAAGCATTCTCTTCCTACTTGAGCCCCTGATATCAGTTCCTCATTTCTTCCCCCATCCCCTACCCACTTTCCCTCATGAACCCTTGATAAGTTATAGATTATTATTTCCATATCTTATATAGTCCTCTATCACCCCTCACCTACTTTTCCCTTGTTCGTCCCCTGGGAGGGATTATAGGTTGATCCTTGTGATCCATTTCAGCTTCTCCCAGCACCGTCCCCTGATCCTCCTGGTATCTCTATTCTCATTGTTGCCCTGAGGGGTTCATCTATCCTGGATTCCCTGTGTTGCAGACTTGTCTGTAGCAGTGTGCATGCTCTGGTCTAATCTGATTTGTAAGGTAGAATCAATATCATGATAGTGGGGCAGAAGGAAGAACCAAAGAACGAGAGGAAAGTTGTATGTTTCATCAGTGCTGTACTGTACCCTGACTGGCTCATCTTTTCCCTGTGACTTCACTGAGCATATGATGTCCAGTTGTGTTCAGATGGACACTCAATTCCCCTCCCTCCTGTTCACCTGAGTATGATTTAGTTGTTGGTCTTAGATGCCTGGCACCTGATCCTACAGACACCCTCTGAGGATTCTTTTCTGACATCTTGTGTCCCATGAGTTCTGGCACACAGATGCTTTTCTCACATTTGACTAATCTGTTGCCAGGATATGTGATGCGGTGGGAAGTGTCTCTTGGTGCAATGGTTCGTGTGGTAGTTGTGCTGTGGCTGCGTTGCCTCTGTGTGTGTGTGTGTGTGTGTGTGTGAACATGGTGGTTATTCTTGGTGGCATGACAGGACCACTAGAACCCCGGGAGGTCCTAGTGAGGAATCTATCTGATGACTATCAGAGGAAGGAAGAGGAGTTTATGTGTTTGACGAAAACCTGCTGATACCGTTTTGTGACATTCCTTTGCCAACACTAGAACTGGTGCAGGGGTGTCAGCTGCTTGGAAGAAAATTCCAAGATAATACATGAACACCCTTAAGAAATAGCATATCCTATGGGTAGCATACTCACTGCCATTGAGTCCTTCTGACTCATAGCCAGTTGAACTGCACCACGGGGTTTCCGAGGCTGGAGCTCTCTAGGGAAGCCTCTTTCTCTTTCTTCCCAGTTATGGTGAACAGCCCAGTGCTTAAACTACTGTAACAGCAGGGCTCCTAGAGAGAAAAATACTACATGGAGACACTATTGATGACCCCCGTGGCAGAAAGTCATTCAGAAGGGTTGGGTTCTGAATAGGAATACTTCAATTAATTTCAGTCAGAATATTTAGCCTGTTTATTTAGCTTACATTTTCATATTTCCTTTTTGTTAGGGATACTATACACACTCCTGTCTAAGCTCTAATAGAGATTTTTTTAGTATGTGTCAAATGAAACCTCCAAGACACAAAAAACACTGTGTCTTTCTTGAACCGGCACCATCTGTCCCTCTTGGTATATAAGACAATGGTTCTTATCATCAATGCCAATGACTCGATGAAAGAATGCCTTTTAAATAATCAACAAGTATCAAAGGATAGGTTGCAAAGCCTAGGACTGATGAATGCGTTATTAATTCATTGACTCAATAAGCATTTATTAAGTGTCTAATGTGAGACCAGGTCAGGACTGGGCATTGAGGATATAACTATGAGCAAAGCAGACATCATTCTTAGGCTGATGTTACCAAATGAAAAAGTTCAGACTCTTGGATGTGTTAGTCTGGGTAGATTATAGAAACAAATTCATAGACACACTCATGTGTATAAGAAAGAGGTTTATATATAAGAACAATTGGATATTGACACCGCCTGGTCTAGATCAAGTCCATAAGTTCGATATTAGCCCATGTCTGATACCAATCTATAAAGTCCTCTTCAGACTCACAAAACACATGAAATGACGCCAAATGCAGGAAGATTACAGAGTAGTGAGTGGGAAGTCTTGTGGATTCAGTGGCTGTGTAAGCATCTCAGCTCTGGCAGAGGCCTCCATGTGATTTCTTCAGGTTCTTGCTGATCCATGTGTCCTGTCAGTAGAGAGTCTCTCAGGGAATGAGCAGAAAGAGAAAGTGTCTCCTGCCTCCAAGGAGGAAAACAGGAATTCCTAATAACCTCAGGAGAAGGACATGCCCATGCAGAGACCTCATTGCCCATGATCTGATTGGCAGGGTAGACTCCTACATTCTCAGTCCTCAAATTGACACCAGATTATGTAACTACCACAGATGATTAAAGGGAGGGTCTGACAGAGTTGCTACTACTTGAGAGTAATGGATTGGGGGTTTTGTTGTTGTTTAGTTCCTTCTTCCAGAGTTTTTCCCTGCCCTTCCCACTCACCTGGCCAACTTCTATCATGTCACACACTCTGAAAGATGGTAGTCCATAGTTGCGGAAGCTCAGAGTGTTGTAGGTGGGTGATTGATTAGGCTAAGGAAGTCAGTAGGCAGGAAACAATGAAGAGAGGGCCCTATGAGTCACGGCCAAGAGTAGTCCTATGTCCCAAGTGCAAGAGGAGAGGAAGTCGTGGAAGAGCCTCGAGGCAAGGCGGCTATGCTCAGCTTTGATAATCATCACTCAGGTTGCTGTGCAAAGATGGAGTGCAGCATCAGGGACTGTCAAGAGGAACTTGGTGGCTGTCGTCCGATTCCATTAGTGTGATGGAAGCTAAGGTCTGCAGAGATTATCTGGCAGTCACCTAATCTGGTGTTAATTTGAGGATTAAGAATGTGTAGTGGTGGAGTCTAGTCTGTCAATCTGAAGATAACCAATGAGACCTCTGTGTGGGCATGGCCTTTTCCTGAGAATTCTGGTAAATGTGGTCGTTCTTTCTTGGAGGCAGAGACACTGTCTCTCTGTGATCACTCTCTGGGAGATGTTGCAGCTGATGAGACACATGGCAGCATGGTGATAGACCCTGAGCCCTGGAAAATGGAGGATTCATGGGAAAACCCCTGCCAGTGCTGAGTTGCTTCTGTTGCAACTAGATGCACAAGACTGCACCCACTGGCCTGTAATTGTCCTGGTGTCATTGTGTGTGCTTCGTGAGTCTAAAGAGGATTTATAGATTGGTATCAGACATATAGGCTAATATCAGACTTATGACCTTGGACTAGACTGGTCTGGGATGTTTTCTCAATGTTCAATTGCTCTTGTATATAAACCTCTTTCTTATACACATATGCATGCTTATGAATTTGTTTCTCTAGTCTACCCGGACTAACATGTTATGGTACCTTGGGAGCAGGGTACTAGAGAAACAAATCATAAAGATGGAGAGTAGATTTTTGTTTGACTTGCGCCTCATGGTAGTGTTTCTTCTTTGACTAGCCAGAAGTCAGATACGCCCTTGCAGTTTATTGAGTTATTTTCTGGAAACAATATGAGAAGTTAAAAGTTTTGATTATTTTGTTTGTATGCTATCTCTGGATATACTTTTAGGAAATGGCAAAAAATGCGTGTTGTTAATGTATATTTTTTGAGCTCAGGAGTAGAGAGCACCATTTGAATTTCTCAGAAGCCAGGCAGGTTAAGGAAAATGGTTGACAGAAGGGCAAAATGGCTGACAGGAAGCATTTATCTGGTTTGATGTCTTTAAAGACCTAATCCCATATTTTTTGTATAAATAGAATAGTTTGGATAAGCTAAGTAAGGATTGCACTTGACTGTTTTAAGAATTGAGTTTAGTTTCTGATTTTTTTTAATCTGATTTTCTCAGTTTATTATTATTGATAGAAATGATTTGGGGAAGTATGAAAATAGATAGCTTTCTCCAGGAGCAAGGCTGGGTAGCTCCCACGACCACCAGAAGGCAGTGATGCCAAAAAACAGAAAAGAAAAGAAGATAGAGAGCTCGCAAACCCACTTGCCTTAAGCCATTAATTTGATCTTTAGATGGGTTTAGGCCATGCCTAGCAAGAAGTCTCTAAAGAGATTAGCCCCACCCAGGGTTTTGAAGTACTCAGGGTGCAATATTGACAGATTGAAGGAAAAAGGGAACTCTTTGGAGTTGGGGATTTTGAACCAGTGGTTTGTGTCAGAAGATGGAATCTAGAACCATGAATAAAGCATCTCTCTAGGACTGAGTGTTAAAGGAAGTTTGTGGCAGACTGAAATTCTTGCTAAGTGACCACTTGGATCTACTTCTGGAGTGGAAATGGGGAAAATGCAGCAATAAAGAGATGGGTTGAGGGCTGAGCCCTGGTGGCGTAGTGGTTGTGCGCGGGATTGCGGCCCACTGGGACGGATTTTCAATTCCAGCAGTGGGGCTGGGCCTCCTCCTCCCACCACCGGAGAGCAGTGATGCCCCAAAAAATAAAAATTAAAAAAAATTAAAAAAAAGAGATGGGTTGAGTCTGGCCACTGACACCTGTGGATCTGATTTACAAGGAGCTAAAAGGCGAGAGCATGTTTCTCTAGTCTACCTGGACTAATATATTATCCAACACTGCAATGAGCTTCTGGAACAAATTCTAGTTCCCACCAGTGATCCTTAGGTAGGATTTCCCTGTTCACGATAACCCTAAGACCATAACTTTCTTATTTTTGACAGAGTGATCGCCTGACTTGAGCCTCCTGTCTGATTTAGAGTGACCTGCCACCAGGTAACCACAGAACACATTTTTCTCAGATTGTTTTTATTCTATTTTATTTTTTCTCTACAGGTAATATCGTTTATTACAGGTAATTTACTTTAGAATTTTGATTGTGAATTCTGGAAGGTTTACAGAGCAAATCACAGTTCATAAACATTCTGATTCAACCCATCCATTGCAATTTGCTCCATGAATCTTCACTTACCCCCACTTACGTCTTGTGTTGCCTGCATCCATTCCTCCCCCTTTCCTAACCCTCTAAACTTTGTCTTTGGGTAAATGTTGCCCTTATGATCTTAAATGGTTCGTTATTCTAACACAGGGGTGAGTTCAGTTCTAGACTTCACGGGAGACTAGGGACTAGTGTCTTAGGGGTCTTACAAGTCCCAATCCAAACAGTAAGCCTGGCCTCTCTCTGATTTTGAGATCAGTTCCACAGTTTTATTGAATTCTAGCTAGGGTCTTCTAATGTCATCCTTTTCAGAGCAGTTGAAATCTGCTTCTGGCCTCTGGGATGTAGAGACTGATGTTTACTTAGTCCATCAGACCACTGGACTAATTGTTTCCAAGTGTCTTTTGATTATCAGGACTCTTGTTTACTCTGGGTGGGGAGAGATGAATGTTTCACCTAGATGGATGCTCAAGACTTTTTAATATTCTAGTTTCTACTCATCCAAGTAGGATGTGGAATTCTGTCTTGCAAATAGGCTATGATGTCCCCTGAGACTATGTTCTTGATACTCCAGATCCATCGACTCATTCTCTCAAGATGTTTGACTATATCCAAGAAGCTTTCATAGAAAGCAAATGTTTTGAGAATGATGAGGGCAACAAATGTACAAATGTGCTTGGCATACACTGGATGTATGTATAGATTGTGATAAGAGCTGTATGATTCCCCCCCCCAATAAAATGGTTATTTTAAAATAGTGAAAGGGTAATTCACATGTGTAAGCCCTTGGTGAATCCCCTCTGACCAGGGACCAGGATTGTGAGTAGGCTGCTAGCATGCAGAATGCATTAGAAAGTAGATTATTACAGATGCAGTTAGGTAAAAACTTAGCTCCCTGTCATTTTATCTACCTTATTATCCATTTAAATTTGTTCTAGTTTTTAATAGTTTTTGTTTCTTTTTGATAGAGCGCTTTATCTGTTTTCCTTTTTGTTATTCTTGCTAGTTCTTTCATTTTTGTTTGTTGTTTAATGTTTTTCTATGCATGAAATCCACAGATAAATGCATAGGTAAATCTACAGAGACAGTAAATGGATTAATGGTTCCTTGGGGATAAGGTAGAGGATACAGAGGAAATGGAGAGTTAATAATGATGAGTACAAGAATTAAGGAAAAGCTCTAAAGCAGATTGTGGTGGTGATTGTACAACTCTCCTTAATGTGATTAAATTTTTGAATTGTATATGTGTATTAAATGTCAATGAAACTGTTGGAAAAATAACCACAAAAAAGAAAGTAAAATACAGTTTTATAAGGCCAAAAAGAAAGAGCCTTGTCACTGAGCAGACAGTTCTGTCATAACACAGAAAATGCATCTACAAACAGGAAAATAAAATTACACTGGAAAAATTAAAAAATAAAAGACGCTTTCATAATGTTGTCTCCTATATGCTTTGCCACATTTGTGGATATATTTTTTGCAAAAATAAATGTTCACATACAAACATCCCTTGTCAAACCTACATATATGTGGGTATATTCCCATCTCCCATTTCTCTTCAATCTGAATCCTATTTAAATGTTTACTTGTAGATCCCTACTGTTTCAGGGTTTTGTATATAACAGTATTTACCTCTGTTGCCTTTATCTCTTGAAAACCTCACTAAAAATCTCAAAGACTTAATCCCAACATCATTAATCCTCACAATAACCCTGTGAGTTAGACGCTATTTGGTTTCTACTTAACCTCGGTGCCACACACACAAATGTCAGAGTCATGCTCAAACTCAAGTTTAACTGATAACTATACCTACATGGATGCAACTGTATACATACATACGCACATATATATACATGCAATATCATTAATGAAAGTAAAATTTTGCTGAAGAAAATTTCACAGCAGTTTCAACAGTACACCAAGTGGGAACTGCCAGAAATTTAAGCTAGCTTCAGAAGAGGACTATGTACAAGGGATATCATTATTGGCATCAGCGGGGTATTTGTTGAAACTGGAGGATACAAGATGTTTACTTGGGTTTTATTGACTTTGCAAAGACACTCAGGTCTGTGGAGCGTAACAAACCGTGGAGGTTACATAATCTGTTGTCAATTTGAGACTTAAGAGTGAAGGGGGTGGAGTTTAGCCTGTCAATCAGGTGGCAGCTTGATGACCTCATCATTTAGCCAGGCAGCTAAATGACTTGCTGGAGGTGAGCCTGCGAGACATTCCTGTTGAGAAAACACATGGAGCTACACTAGAGTCCCAGAGCTGAAGGAGCCATGTGGAGACCACGGCCAGTGCTGAGATGCTTGCTCTGCCACCAGATCCACAAGACCTCTCACCCACCGCTCTGTGATCTTCCTGCATTTGGCATCATTGCATGTGTTTTGTGAGTTGAAGAGTACTTTATCGATTGGGATCAAAATATGGGCTAATATTGGACTTAAGGACTTGATCTGGGCTGGAATGTTTTCTCAATATTCAATTGCTCTTGTATATAAAGCTCTTTCTTATACACATATAAGTGTTTATGAATTTGTTTCTCTAGTCTATCCCGACTAACACAAAAAATTTGGCTATGTGGATAACATTGAGAAGAACTGGAGTTCCTGAACACTTCATTACACTCATGCAGAACCTTTACATGAACTGATAGGCAGTTGTATGAACAGAACAAGGAAATGTCGCATTCAGGTCGCAGCCTGATGACAGCTCCTTGGTCTCATAAACCTTTTTGTTTAAGAGTGAGAGACACTGGAATCTCTCTCTGCCACTTTGCTTGCCTGCTTGCTGGGATTCTGCTTGCCAAAATACAGTAGTTGCTTTGTGTTTAATGTCGTCTACTGCCCCCCCCCCTCTGCCCCACCACCCCAAAGCTCCAGTCTCAGCTTTTGACCAATTCTTCAGACCTTCCACAGTGGGGCTTGTTTTCTGTGTTTGTGCCTTTCCTAGTAGCAATTCTTGTTCACTATGCAGTGTAAAGCTGCTACAGTGGTGAGGGCATGGTTCTGAGTTTCCCAGATTCAGCCTTAGTTTCCGTTAGGCACTGTGTGTCTGGGTCTCGGGGCTGGAGATGTCAGTGTTCCTCTCTTCTTCACAGCACCCACTCTCTGCCTAGCACCAGTGGCCTGTCTCCCCCAGTGGTAGCTCTCCCTTTCTTTGTATCAGTGTGGGACACTGGGCCTGAGTGTGTTTTTTGCTCCTTTCCTCTGGGAAGAAAATTTTGGCTTCTACCCTTTGCCAAGAATCAGTGGAGCTTTGCTTAGACTTGGGGGTGGGAGGCCCATCTGTTTTTCTCTTTGTGGTGTAAGGCTTTGCTTGGTCTGAAGCAGAGGTCTGAAAGTGGATGCAGTTTCTCGCCAGTGTCTCACTAAAGGTAACATTCTCCCCACACCAGCCCTATAGCTCAGGGCTTCCTGAGCATTGAATCATCCTCTCCCCAGTTCTTACTGCCCATCCTGGTAACGACTAATTGGTTTTAGTTTCTCTATCACTGCCCAATCTAAGTATTTCATTTAAGTAAGATCATATAATATTTGTCCTATAGTGGCTGACTTTTTTCACTCCATGTGTTGACAAGCTTCACACAAGTTTTTGTTTTGTAGGTCAAGCAGGCTTTTCTTATTAGTAGTATGGGAGTGCTATATCGTGTATATCTTTATCTCAAATAGAAGCTTTTGTTGTTGTTGGCTTTTTTTACTTGGAGCTCATACAGCTATTATAACAATCCACGATTCAATGAGATCAAGCGTAATTGTACAGAGGCTGCCATCATCATTTTCAAAAGATTTTTCTTCTTAAAATCTGATATCAGCTCCCCTATATCCTCCTCCCCTCCTGCCCCACCCCTCAGAAACTCTTATTATTGTACAATATATCATTATTTACTGTATCTTACATCATCCCATGTGTCTGTATATCTACAATTCTGTTATTCATTCCCCTAGAGAGTGCATTATACATTGCTGTTAGTTTCCTCTTCCTGTCTCCTTACTCCCCCAACCCTTCCCATGTCCTCAGGGAAACATTACTCTCATTACTATTTCTGAAGGGTTTGTCTATTATCTTGGATTTCCTGCCTTGAACCTCAGTGATATAAATGAACATACTCAGGTTTCACAAGATTAATGAGGTGAAACTGAGATCATAATAGTAAGGGGAGGAAATTTTAAAGAACTAGAGGATAGTTAAGTGTTTCATCAATTCTATCTGGATACATCATCCTATCCATTTGGTCCTTCTGTGAGGGACTGTCCAATTATCTCTCAGGTGGATTTGGGGTCTCCACTTTTTCTACATGTTTCATGGCAATCTAATTGTTTTTTAATTTCTGATACCGATACCTCTTGGTACCTCATGATCACAAATGATCATGTGCTTATTCCATGTGGACTTCGTTGTTTCCCTGATAGCTGGCTGCTGTTGAACTTCAAGCCTTTAAGATTCCAGAGGTTATATCTTTTAATCTTTTAATGCACACATTTTGTCTTCAGTGATTGTGTCAGGAAGGTGAGCGTCGTCTAAGGTCGCATTAATCAAACAAACTGTTCTTGTACTGAGGTAAGATTTAAGTAATGGTCCACAGTCCATCTGCTTCCTTATTGTGTGTGTATGTGTGTGTGTCATCTGTCTAGCTTATATAGAAAGACACCAAGAAAGAAAGATAGATAGCTATAGAGAGAGACTGTACTAATAGTTTCACATCTAACTGTTATCCAGACCCAGAGTCCATGAGTGTCCCTTGGTTGAATAGTAAGCAGGCTCTGTTATAATCCATGGATCCAATCCCCTGTTCTTTCAAGGATCCTTAAGGCAGGACTTGCTTGCCTAACAGCATTTACACCCTAGTCCTCAGCATTTGGGTTAAGAGACACGCCTTCTACAAGACCCCATTGTTCTTTCTGCAGTCTAGGATGAAGTGGCCTAGTGCCCCACACCACCCCCTGTGGCACCTTTAGACTTTCCGTGTGGTCCCCTTATGAATATCCCCTAACCAGTTCAGATGAAGTGCCAAGTGCTGCCTCCCAAGTCCAAAGTCTACCATGGAGATTCCTCAGGGACTTCCCGGCTTTGCTCCCCTTGCTGGTCTGTTGCACTCCCCTCTTGGTTTGCCCCCATGTGGACAGCTCAGACCGGCCCCACTCCTTGAACTGTCTTCAGTGCTGTCCTCTGTGGCACCGTCATCTAGGAGGGGGACTTCATGCCTCCAGCGGAGTCTGGTCCTGCAGTCCTCTCTGTGAATGTTGTTGGTTTCTTATGCCTGCCTTGCAGCCTAAGGAAATACTGGTTGCTACATAGTGCTTTTAAACAAAGTTAGTCAGAAATGATTGTGAGCTGCATAGAAAAAGAATAAAACCACAATTCAAAGCCTATTAGGAAAACTGAGAGAAGTTTAGCTGTATTTGTCTCGGGTTGGCTGTATTTGACACTCCTTTTCATTCCTCAGAAACTCCCTGCCTGTGGTAGCAGGAATAGCACAGCTGAATCGGTTTGTAGAATAAAGGCGGGTTTGAGGTGAGGAAAGAGGGCGCCTTGCTTCTTCCTGCTACAAAGGCCTATGGGACCAGAGTGACCCATCTCTGTGGGTCTCTAAGACGGCAACTCTTTACTGGAGTAGAAAGTCTCACCTTTTCCCAAGGAGTGCCTGCTGGTTTCCAACATGGAGACCAGAGAGAGGAGGGAAGGCTATGAAAGACAAGCAGGAAGTTTTCCGTTTCCCAGAGGGAAGGCAGGAACTCACAGCTCTCTAAAGAAGAGCAGGAGGAGACTGGCAGTATGGTGGGTTCTGAATTGAGTTGCCAACCGCAAGGTCAGCGGTTCCACCAGCTGCTCCGAGGGAGAGAGAGCACTCGGGCTGCTCAAGGAAGGAAGTCAGTCGGGAAGCTTCCCAGGGCAGTTCTAGTCTACCCTATAGGTCACCCGGAGACCGAATGACTGTGGATTAAAAAAATACTTTTAGTGGAGGCTCTTACCTCTCTTATTATACTCCATACATTCCTCCAGTGTGTCCGGTACATTTGCACAAATGCTGCCACCGTCGTTTTCAAAGCAATGGCTTTGAATTTTAAAGCAGAGCAAGAGGACCTGGGTTGGTGCAAAAGTTGCAAGATACTCTTGCTTACCAGCAAATGAGAAGAGTGGAGGTTTGAGTAAGTCCAGAGGGGCCAGTAAGAAAGGCTCTGTCATGACCCCAGTCCTGGCCAGACTGGAGCGAGCATGTGCACTGGTACAGATAAGAGCTCATGACACATGGGATCCAGGTCAGATGAACCCCTCAGGAACAGAAATGAGAGTAGTGATACCAGGAGGGAAAGGAGAAGGACGGGGAGGATGGGAGGAAGGAGAACCAATCACCATGGTTGACACTTAACTACCTCCCCCGCCCCAACAGGGGGATGAGCAGTAGAAACATGGGTGAAGGGAGACAGAGATTGGTGTAAGATATGGAAATAATAATAATTTATAATTTCTCAAGGTTTACTAAGGATGGAAGTGTGAGGGAGGGAGAGAGAAAAGAGGAGCTGATACCAAGGGTTCAAGTAGGAATAAAATGTTTTGAAAATGAGGCAACAGGGTACAGATGTGCTTGATACAATTGATGTATGGATTGCTATAAGAGCCCCCCCCCCCAATTTAAAAACAAAGAAAGGCACTGCAATATACTTAAAAAAAAAAACCCCAGCCATTGATAGCTTGATGGCACGCACTGAAAGTCTAAAGGTGGAATGGAGGGGTGTTGGGAGGCACCGGTCCGCACCCTCTCCGAATGTTGGATGAGCAATGGAGACCTGTTGGAGGTGTGCTTTTCGGCCACGAATGCAGAGGACTGAAAAATCTAAGAGTTGTGGGGGAAGGTAGTTCTGGGGTATGGCAGCCTGAGAGAAATGGGGACTGGCCTGACAGATGATCACAGGTCCTTCTCTCTTTCTAACAGAGAGAAACTCTTCTACCCTGCGTCAGGGTAACAACTAGACAGAGAACGATTTATAGGGTCTGTCTTTTCATTTATTTATTCTAATGCGATCACATTTTTTACCTTTTCTTTTTTCTCCATGTAAGGGGAGCAAGCAACAGAATTGTAGGTGAGTGAATATATTGAATAGTGTAAGACATGGAAAAGAATATAATAAAAATATATAACAGCAATAAGAGCTCCTGGGGGGTTAGGGCAGTAATGAAAAAACTGATATCAAAGAGTTTAAGAAGAAAGAAAACGTTTTGCAAATGATGACGGCAGCAATTGTACAACTGTATTTGTTCTAATGCAGTGTTTCTCAACCTTGCTAATGCTGCAACCATTTAATACAGTTCCTCATGTTGTGGTGATCCCCAACCATAAAATGATTTTCATTGTTACTTCATGACTGTCGTTTTGTTACTGTTAAGAATTGCCATATTAACAGCTGATATGCAGGATGTCTTTTCATTGTTACAAATTGAACATAACTAAGGCAAATGGATTAATCACAAAACAATATGTCATTATATATTGTGAGATATTTATTTCTAATGGCAAATAAATGGAATTTTTGTCTTGAAGCATGGTGTCACCTGGGAACAGTCTTCATGTGTGGTACTGGTATGTAGGTGGACCCACCTGGAGAGGGATAGAGAAGCAGTGTCTCAGTTCCTGAGACCATTGGAAATATGTGTTTTCCGATAGTCTTAGGCACCCCCCAGAGGAGTTGTGACCCACAGTTTGAGAACCGCTGCTCTATAATGGAACTATAGATTATTATAATATCTCTAAGAGCTCCTAATAAAAGGACCAAAAAAAGAAAGAAACGCAAAATAGCAGACTCACCTCATTCCTGATGAATCAGAACCCACATTTTAACAAGAGCCCCTCCTGCACCACCCCCCAGTGACTCAGGTGCTCATGAATGTGGGAGACCCACTGCTTTGTATAATCATTTCTTTCCTTTAGTCACCTGTTCATTTAACAATAAAGTTAAACCCCTTCCAAGTATAAATATTGTGAATGAGTGTAACCTCCCTTTACTGATACATGGGAACTGGAGCACACAGTGGAGGCTTTGGAGTGCATTTCCCAGGGAAAGGGACTCATTCAATTTAATGCAACAATCATCACTGGAACACACAGAGAGTCTACACTTTGAAGGCTTCTTTTTCTTCTTCTTCTTTGTGCTCAATTTCCCCTTTGAGCGTTGTGTCCCCCGCATGGAAAGACCTGGATTCTTGTGGCTGGAATGTTGCTGTTGCTTCTTATTCTACCGGGGTTTCCGGGGACCATGGAACCAGCCTTCCAGGGACAGTTCATCCCTCTTCTCCATCTGTGTCCTAACTCGACACCAGGACCCAGGCTTCTGTCAAGGTTCTTGGTGAGAACCTTCAGCTTAAAAACAAGTTTTCGGTTAAATTATTGTTTTATTTTTTTTTGTTTTATGTATATGCTGAAACATACAGTGACAACTTCTACATGCCTGATATAAGGACATTTATTACATCATTCCGGTTTTGCCACCATTCTTGCCCTCTTTGCTCAATTGCCCCTACTGATGAACATCAATTCACTGTCCTCTAAGTTTCCCAATGGATCTTTCATGATTTCTGCTCTCAGTTTGATCCCTTGCAGATCATTCTTTAAAGAGCAGTGGGCCCCAGTCCCTAATAAGATGTCAACCTTTGCCTTTCCCCCCCCTAAATTACTTAAGCTAAACTGTTCTTTGGTTTAAAGGAGACTCTAGGGGATGTTTTTGGTTGAAGGATTAAGTGTTATCTCAGGGCAATAATTTGGGAGCCCACCAGCCTCAATGGCTCCAGAAAATGTAGATTCTATAGAAGTTTGAAATTCTCTTTCTCCTTCTTTTGATCAGGATCCTGCTTTCTAACCAATTCTTCTGTTTCATCGCAGAGGAGGGAGGCCCAGGGGAAGTGTACCCAAGCATGTCTTCCTCCTATTCCTGACTCTCTTCTGATTGTTAAGGAACTTTGGTTTTTTAACCTTCCAAATGGAGTGTGTTATGATGCAATGATGAAGGTGTGTGGCCAGATTTCTAACTTCATAGTCAGTCTAATGTTAAAAAAAAAGCTATACACAGGTTTGGAGCATTTGGTTTCCTTTTGGGTTGGGGCCCAGGTATTTTGAAACTTCCCTACCCCTTCATCGCAATAGCCACAAAGTTAAAGAATTTGGGTTTTATTTCAACATATCTTCTTGAACTCAAAGTCCTTGTGTTGTGTTCCAGAGAAACAGGCAAAAAGACACACTTCCTGGCTGAGTCAGCTCATAAAGAAATAATCCTGAACAGTGACTACCCTTCATCCCCAGGGTGGCTGGGAAATGCAGCTTCAAATTGGGCATTTTGTGCCACAGGTGAAGTCAGTGTCCAGTTTAATAAGGATGGAATATAGACAGGAAGCTAAATATCACCAGCTTTATGACCAGGGATGCTGGTCATAGCATATAATGACCATAGACTACATAGATTACAGACAGGATGAACTCTAGTCAGTTCTCTTAATAATTTCACTGCTGAATTTTTCACTTAATGGAGGAGAAAAAAAATGCATGCTGCTAAGACCAGAAAGAAAGAGAAGTGAGGGGACCCAGCTGTCCACATGTATAATCTTTCTTAGTCTCAACAATTTTCCAGGTCAGCCCCTTGAGCAGGAGTGAAAGAGTATAGAGAAGGTTGAAAGTCACCTCCCAATAGTTTCAAGAACACAGCATGTTTGCTTAATGGGCTTAGCTGGGAATGTTGAGAAGGAAAAAATGATTCTCTTTGTTACTTTTCAGGAATGAGTATGTAGTCAAAAAATATAGCAAACCAAAAGCCAGTCAGCGAACTCCTGCTGGCCCCAAGCATGTCAGAGCAGAGCTGTGCATGGTTGGGTTTTTGATGACCGATCTTTCGGAGCTGCATGGCTTGATCTTTATTTTATTTATTTTTGCATACCCTCTGGGTGGACTAGAAGAACTAACCTTTGGGTTAGTAGTTGAGTGTGTGAACTACTTGCACCAGCGAGACACTCCATACACACACACACACACACACACACACACATATATATATATATATATATATTCCTATATACCTATACCTACACCTGTCCACCAAGAAAATCCACACACAAACAAACCTGGTTTCTGTTGAGTCATTCACAGACTAGAATTGTCCCATAGCAGTTTCAAGACTGTAATCTTTATGGATGAAGATTTGCGTTCCAACCACTGACCTTCTGGTTTAACCTGCGTGCTTAACAACTGCGCCATCTATACCTTTATCACTGTATCTGTATGAGAATATTTATATGTATATAGATAGATCTGCATCTAGAAATAAAATACAAATAGATACAAATATATATATATGTAGGTGTCTATAGACTGCCTAGTTTACAATCAGGAAAGGTATGTATCAGGGCTGTAGCCTCTCATCGTACTTATTTGGTCAGTATGCCAAGAAACTGGACTATATGAAGAACCTGGCATCAGGATTGGAAGAAGGCTTAGTCACAGCCTTCAATATACAGATGACACAACCTTGCTTTCTGACAGTGAGGACGACTTGAAGCACTGGCTGATGAAGATCAAGGATTTCTGTCTTCGGTGTGGATTAGAATGATGCCAAGAAACAAAAATCTTCACACCTGGACTGATAGGTAGCATGATTGATGGAGAAAAGATGGAAGTTGTCAAGGTTTTTCATCTTCCTTGAACCCATCATCAATGCCCATGGAAGCAGTCATCAAGAAATGAAGCATCTCCATGCATTGGGTGACTCTGCTACACGAGACCTCTTTTATGTGTTGAAGAGCAAAGACGTCACTCCGAGGACTAAGGTGCGCCCGACCCAAGCCAGGGTGTCGCGTCAGTCGCCTCCCATGCCTATGAGACTGGCCCGTTGAATAGGGAAGCCTGAAGGAGGATCAGTCTTTGCGTTATGGTGCTGGCGAAGAAGACTGAGAGTACTGCTAACAGCACAAGCAGACCTGTCTGAGAAGAAGCACAGGGAGAGCGCTCCTTAGAAGCAAAGATAGCGAGACTTCATCTCAAGGACTCTGGGCGTGTTGTCAGAAGAGACCAGTCCCTGGAAAAAGACTTCATGATGGTCACGTAGAAGGACATCACAAAAGAGGAAGCTATCGACAAGGCCGAATGACATCGTGGCTGCAACCCTGGACGAAAACATCTCAAGAGTCGGGAAGATGGCCGGGACCAGGTAGTGTTCCCTTCGGTTGTACAGAAGATTGCTCTAAGTGGGACATGACTCAATGGCAGTTAACAACATAGAGATGATATTTTATTGATATATATTATGATGTATTGTTCACATTGTGCTATGTGATATATATATATATATATATATATATATACACACACATATATCCATGTTCTGTCAATGGCCTTGCTTATTTGTTCCCTATGTTGAGCGTATGTTGAGACTCCACCTGTGTTGTTTGCAGCCCTCAAAAAGAAGACCCGACGTGAGCTACGTGTAGCCTTTGAAGGGTTAGGGTCCGGGTAGAGAGGAAGGGTAGAATAAAGAGCACTGGTCATCGCCACGAGGCTTCCTGATGCTTCTGAAGCTTCCCACCGGACTTTTCATTAGGCCCTCGTTCTTACCCCCCCCATTCTTACCCTCCTGCCCTGCCTCACAAGCAAGCGAACAAACAGGCCGACACCCACGGCCCAACTGCGTCTCCTGCAATTCCAGGTCCTGCTGCTGTTCCTGCCAGAAGAGGGTCTGCTGCCGGCTCCGTCGATGGACAGCAGGCTCCGGGCCCTCTGTATTGATTGATTGTTGTCCTTGGCGCCTCTGGCGATGCTGATCTGTAGATTCATCACCAACCAACCTGCTCCCTCCCCACGGCTCAGGCCAGGATTCTGAGTTGACGCTTACTTGTCACTGCTGATTGCTCTGCTGACAGTGCTTGGCCGCTATTTTGGTTTTCCTCTGAGAGTCCCTTAATTAGAGGAAATGACACTGTGTACTGTCCAATCAGTCTCTTGTCAGATATTACTACATTTGTCAGAGAATCCGGAGATAGTGGGGTTGGTTCCGGCAGAGTTGGAAGTGAGGGCAGGGGTGCTTGGCAGCACAGGGGCCCCCATCAGCTGGCAGAGAGGAATACTGCTGGCTTAGGGAAGAGTATGCCTCACTCACAGCGGGCTCAGAACCCTCAGCACTCCAACAGGGGCCCCTGTTTAGGAAGAGGTTCCAGGGACCTCACAGGCTCCATTTCCCAGATAGGTTGTCAACCGAAATGAGACATTTCAGAAAGCCTTGGAGATTTGCCTTTCTAGAAGAGACCCTTGCTTTATCTTCTCCCAAAGAAACTCTGAGATGGCCTGGCTGGCAATTTGCTGCAGTTTGAAAGGTGGTTTTCCAGGTGGTAATATAAGCCAGAGCTCACAAAACCACGACAGTTAGTGAGAAGACCACAAAACACCAGTCATTATCAAATGAACTCTGACTCATTAGGGAAAACGAAGGGGAAAATCGTTTCTAGGAGTGTTTCTGGCTGTCCCCCAGTCTACAAAAGGATGTTCCCCAAATGTTTTCAAAGCCGCAGTACCTGCTGGGGCTACTTTCTGGAATCTTCCACTTGTGACTGGTTCTATAGGTCCATTAATGTGTGAACACTTAATAAAATAAAATCAGGTCATTTCCCAAATGAAAATGGATCCCTTCTTTTCTAATTCTACTCCTTCCCCCACCCCCCCCGCCCCCCGTACTAGTTTATTATCACTAAGATGTATTGAATCTGCTGAGATGCCTCAGGCTTAACACCGTCGTGTGAGACACAGTCCTTGCCCTCAAGGAACTTACAATCTAATTGGGAAATGAATGTTTACCAGGAGTCGTTCCTTCATGGCTACTACAAAGGCCTTTACGTGGTTCTGTGGTGCCTTCGCTTCCCAGGGCTGTTGTAAAACAAAATGGAAAACCACATCGTGGGCTATTTTAAAAATTAGAAGCGTTTTAGCCACGGGCATCCAAATTCAGGACTTCGACAGGGTCTTTCTCTCTGTGTGTGTTCTCGATCTTGTCCCTTTCAGCCTCCATGAGCCCTGGGCAGTCTTTGACTTCTGAATGCAAATTCTCAAGGTGCTTCTCCCGTGTTTGACCGTGTCCCATGGTCTGGCCTCCCCCTTTATGAGGCAGCAGGACCCATCTGCCTCTGGGTTGAGGTCACTGATGGATCACATCTTCAAAGAAAGGCCCTGCTTCCAAACAAGATCAGATTCCCTGAAATAGAGATGAGAATTTACCTCCCAGGCTGCAGCTGAGAACACAGAAGACATACAGGGCTCCTCTCGGCTTAGGGAGACACGAGGTGAAGGACAGTTGGGGCTCATGGAGCTGTGGGCAGAGAAGGAAGTGCAGGCAAGAGGTGTTATTCTGGGAGGGGGTCATGAAGATGGATACAGCAGCGGCTATGGTAGGTGGGTAGAACCCCAGTGAAAAGAGGACACCGTGAGATCCAAGAAGAAAGGTTGCCTGAGTCAGGGGCAAGTGAGAGGGAGAGCACAATGCTACTTCCCTGTGCACTGCGGTCCATCTTGTCTCCTCACCGGAAGAGTAAAAAAGGTCCAGGCACGACATTTCTTTTGTATCTTCTTCAGCACCTGGCTTCAGCGTGAGGCTTATCATATGTGCTTCCTAAGTGTCCCTGGAAAAAAATCTAGTTTACGGTGGGATTTGTGAAGATCGTTCAGTTCTAATTATCTGGTATCTGTCACACAAGTGAGATGTATGTGGCTTCCTCTGAAGTGTTCTTGGCACGCTCTCTCTGTGTCTCTCAGTCTGTTTCTGTCTCTCTCACTCTCTGACACACACACACACACACACACACACACACGCACACACACACACCTGGAAAAGGGAAATTATTGTCAACTGAACATTAGAGAGTTCCACAGTTTGGAAGAGGTTTTGACTTAGTAGTAAAGCCCTAAACGGCACTGAGCCCCGGTGGCGTAGTGATTGTGCGCAGGACTGCGGTCCACTGGGATGGAGGTTCAATTCCAGCTCCACAGGAGCAAAGGCTGGGCCTCCTACTCCCACCACCAGAGGGCAGTGATGCCTCCCCAAAAAACAAACAAACAAAAAAGTCCTAAACGCCCCTCCTTTCTATCAGCTAATGGCTTCCTCTCCCTCTTCACGGGCTTCCAGGCTAGCCCCTTCGGAAGGCTCCAGGAGCAGCCTACGCTTCTGTCCTACCATATTCCTGAATTCTCCAACTCAGCACTCAGCTGCTGCTTTCCATCAATGGAAACCTCATGAAACACGTCTACAGTTAAAATCACAGCAAAACGACTATTTTATTTCTAAGGTAAAAACTCACACACTTGATGATGTCCTGATCCCTATGAATTCTCGTGTCTTCTAGAATGGTCTTGCCATGCCATGAATTCTGAGTTGCTTCAGACGCCATCTTGGTTATTTGAGGGGGTCTTCCAGGTGTGTCTTGGTTGCACTAGTATTGGCCCAGGGCCAGAAACACACTAGAGGCTTCCAGAGACCCCCACGGAATGTGTCGCAGACCCACTTCAAACGGGCCGCCAGGGTCTGCAATGAATGCATCTTTTCTTAGGTGGCATTTGAAGAGCCCTTCACCGGGACCCCAGACACAGCAGCCTGGGCCAGAAGCATGTGGTTTCCATGGCATCCAACGAGAGCACTTAGAGGCTCATCGACTTCTTCAGACAGAGCCAGAGATGGCAAACTGCTCACAGAACATTTTCGACCTGAGAGGCTGAAAATAGAAACTGTATTTATCTGAAACAGCAAATCGGATTTTTCAAAACTTCTCTCAAGCCTAACCTTTTAGAGGCTATTTACTGAAAATGGCTCTCCGGTAGCTAGACGGGATACTGACGGGTGGCAAGTTTGCGTTCGTCTCTCAGAACCGGAAGCCTCTGTGTGGGTGACACACAGAGGTGCAGGACCCTGTCTGAGCACTCCTTCCCATTCAGAGGAGAGGCGGGCAGACAGAGCCCCGGGTGTTCAGAGGCTGGGCTCCAGGCCTCCATCCAGGACATGGCCACCCCTCTCCTTGCCTGACGGGAGGCCTGGCTCCCGGGACTTGGCACTTTGATGCTAACCTAATTCTCATTAATTGCTCTCACTCCAAAGCAGCGGAGCTGAGATCGTCCCAAAGATTCCTTTTTATCAAATCGTATTGTCTGGAACTAATGAAGAGGCCACGGCAGCACCCGCTCTGCTTTCGAGCCAGCAGTCGGAGAGTGCTTAAGTCGCTGATTTATATCGCTTGACATTTGTATCACACGTTGGGGTGTTCAAAGCACTTTCGCATCCATTATGGTTTGAGCTACATGACAACCCCCTCGACGCAGAGAGAGCTGTTTCTTCAAAAATTCTCTCTCGCTCACACTTTTAAATGAAGGAGACCGAGAATCAGAAAGCTAATACATGCTTCCAAATCAGCAGCTACCAGGAAGCCGATTTAAAATGAACATCTTCTTTCTGGTTCCTCATTCAGAGTTGTCTGGTCACCCTGGGCAACAAGTGTTTTTCGCAGAGGGAAGATGGTCAGGGAAGGACCTGCGTGAGCCTTCTGACAGTCATCCGCTTATTGGTCTGTCTCTCCAGCAGGACTTGAAGCTCTTCAGAGTCTGAGGAGCCGGTCTGTATTCTCATTCGGTTCCCGGGGCATGACTCTGAGCTCCTGCCTCTGCCTGGTAGTGTGTCAAATAATGCAGCCGTGGCCAGGCCTGTTCAGTTCACATGTGCCTGAAAGCAACAGCATCTCACGTCGCCCTCATGACTTCCAATGGCCTAGCATTGCTACATGGCAGGATTGTGTTGGAACGAGATAAGCAAAGAGATGGGAAGGTCAGAGGAGAAGCCCAGGGTGCCAGTCAAGATGCTAGGAACCGAACACTGGGCGGAGGTTGTAGGGAAACAGAAGAACGTGAGCGGTTCCTTCCTCCAGGAAGCTGGAAATGCAGCCGCAGCAGAGTACCCACCTTGAGGAGGAAAATCACTCTCAGGCGCTGTGTTTGATGGACCATCTCCTCTTTGAAACGCAAGGATAGAACAAAGAGGATGTTATGAAATCCAACTAAAAAACTGCCTGGGTTACCAGGGGAGGAGGAGGGAGAAGAATTCAACCGTCGCTCTCTTTGTTTGACTCTATAATTACCTGTACCTTTTCAAGCATCTTTATATAAGAAATGAAATTCAGCGACTGGTCAAGGGATGGATGAATCACTTCCATGAAGCGGAACACAAGGTGAACGTTGACGAGCTGTAAGAGGTTCTTTAAATAGTTCACATTTGGGGGCTGTGATCTGGCATCAGTAAATAACGGTTTCCTTCCTTACCTCTAGCTCACTGTGCAAGCTTCAACCCTGCTGAAACGCTGATTCTGAGACAGGCTTATTACCAAAGGGATTTTAAAAAATTGGAGGTGGGGGGAATTAAGTTGATATTTATAGAAACTTGCAGAGGTCCTAGAGTTCCCCTCTCCCCTTCTCTCAGCTTCTCCCCAAATGTTGACATTCTAAGTAGCCAGACATTTATACAAATGAATAAGTGGGGATGTCATTGTATTTCTAACTATGATATCATTTTTCAAACTGTACCAATTTGCCACCAATGTCTCCTAGTCTACCAGGAGGTGCAATCCGAGATAGGCACAGTTGCCATGTCCTTTTAAACTTTTGGGATCGCTGAGAGTGCCTTCATCTTCCCTTGAATGTACACTTCAACACACTGGCCAGTTGGCTTCCTAGAGCCTAGAACTCAAGACCCATTCACTTCCAAAGACAGGACAAATTCTGAGCACACTTCACTGACCCACAAGTGCGGGGAAGGCTCTACATGCCAGTGGTTGGGGGACTCTTACCTTGCCTAAGTGGTGACTTGTCTTCTTCATTGTAAATAGTCCTTTCACCCAATACTCGCCAACACAGCAGGAAGAGAAAAGTAGACTGGGGAAGTTCTGCACAGAACTAAGCCAAGGCACTGCTTAAAGCAGAATCCTTTCAGAGGTGTCTCAGAAAAAAATACCTGCTGATCTACTACTGGAAAATCAACTAGGAACCAGGAAGGGTGTTTGTCGACTCTCTTTTGGAAGCAGCAGGAGAAGGGGCTCCAAACAGAGCAGTAGTCTGAGCTGGCAGATGTGTAGAATCTGCCACAGCCAGAATCAAAGGGCTTCTAAGTTCAAACGAGAGGGAGGAAGACCTACCCTCATCCGTATCTCCTCTTCTCTGGATCTCCTGCTGGTGCCTCTCCACCAGGGGGACCTATCTGGTAGCCAGAGAACAGGAAGTAAAGGAGACCATCTTATCCACAGGCACAACAGAGGGATGGAAGGGAGGAGAATGGGTTGCGGGGAGGAGGCAAGGTGAGAATATACTCTAGACTGTCTGTGGGAGTCTGGTGACACTGTGGATTAGGCATTGTGCTGCAGGGAGGTTGCTGGTTCAAACCCAGCAGCTGCTTCTTGGGAGAAAGAAGAGACTCTCTGCACCTATCTAGCCTGACAGCCTCGGAAACCCTCCGTAAGGTTCTTGCGAGTTGGATTCACCTGGATGGCAGAGGGTGGGTGTTAAAGCAAGATGTGCAAAGTAGACTAAAGAGATGGCCGAAACTAGTCCAACGTGGCTGGCTGGAGGCAATGTCGTGCTTATGACTCATACCTACTAGAAGCCCGGATGGGATGATGGGTAAGCGCTTAGGAGGCTAAAAGAAAAGTCGGGAGTTCCATCGCAACTGCTGCTCTGCAGGAGAAAGCAGTCTGCTTCCAGTAACTAGAGCCCTGAGAAGGCGGTGGAGCAGCCTGTCTCTGTTCTACAGGGGCGGAGGTAGCCTGGTGGAACAGTGGGTTAAGCACGGGGCTGGTGCTCAGTTAGCAGCCATTCTGAGGGAGAAAGCCAAGGCCATGTGCTTCTGCAAGGACTCGCGTCCTTGGGACCCCCAGGGATCAATTCCATGCTGTCCGACAGGGTCTCTGAATAGGGGTCCCCTGCATAGCAGCGGACTTCGCGTGGGGTTGACTATGTTATTATGGGTCCATAGCGTCATAAAAGCACGGCATGCAATTGCAGCATTGCATTTGGTCTTGGAAATTGTACATTTTGTCAACGTTGGCGACTCTCCTCCCAGTGGTTAATGATGCCAGGGGAGACAGGAGCCTCCCGCTAAATAAATCTCGGGGTTGGAGTGGGAAAGTGCCCTTTTGAAAGTGACGTGCAGACCCTGAGAAGATTTAGCAAAAAATGGTCTTGATTTATTTATCGGGCTCTCCCTAAGGAAAAGAGGACTCTCCCTAAGGGAGTCCTGGGGGCACCACGGCTGTGCGCTGAGCTGCCAATTGCAAGGTCACAGTTCAAGACCCTCAGCCGCTCCTTGGGAGAAGGCATGGGCCTTCAACTCCTGTTTGAGTTGGGAAACTCACGGGGGCAGAGTGTCTCGTCCTGTGGGATCACCGGGAGTCATCATGGCCTCGAAGGCAGTGAGAGTGGATTTTGAAGGAGAAGAGGCAGGGTCTAGTCCTGTCTGCATGACTAGATCCTGGACTGCAGAGGATCCCCCACCAAAAAAAAATAGATTAAGGAAATGTTCCTTTATTTATTTATTGGGTAGGAGCAGAGGAACACGAAGGAATGGGAATGGAAATGAGTTTATCTTTCCCAAACATTCCCGTTGCTTAGGGGGAAGTGTCTTCGTTTTCTTCAGAGCCTTTCCCCAGGGCTCAGAGGATGGGGATGGCGGCTTCTCAGCTCCTGTAGGATTGAGTTGAGTCAGACTTGACCTGGCAGCATTGAGTTTGGTTTTTGAGTTTATCCAGTGGGATTGTCCGTTATTGATTTGCTTGCATTTGAGGGTTGGGGTTTGGAACAGGGGGGGATAGTAGAGGTGAACGAGTGAGACTTTTGTTCCTTCTGTATTTCAAAAGAGAAGAAATTTTAAAAGGAGAGAATATTGGCCCTAGTCTGAAGTTTTGGACATTCAGTTTGACCTTAAAAACACTAGTTTTGCCCAAATGGATGACCTGGTAGAGGTTGGTTTTGCTCTGTCTAGTGTTCCTGCGTCAGGCTTTCTTTTGCATGGCCCTACACGCTCAGCCAGGAACTGAGGTTGCAGTGGGGTCTTGGCAGGAAACAGGAAGCCAGAGCTTCTCCTGGGGGGTTTGAATGAAGAGGAGGCCCTGGAGGGATTGCTACAGAATGGACAGAGTTCAAAGTCCAACATTCAGGACTAGCCGCAGTGGGAAGCCATCATCATCTTCTCTGGAAATGAAGGGGCAAAAGGAGGTAACAGTGGAGCCCAGGGAGAGTTATAATCTTGGGGTGGGCTGGGGTGGGATGGTGAGAACACTGGGTAAAGGCCCCAGCTTTGAAGGAACATGCTATTAGCAGGTACCCTGCTGTGAGGTGGAGGTGGGGTGGGATTGGGTAGGGAAAAAAAGAACGCCTCTCTCTCCTCCTAGCCCCTCTTCTTGGGCCAGGGGTGCCTCCCATTAGCCAAGCCCAATGGGTAGCTGAGACGCCTACAGAGTGGAGGTGGTAGAAGAGGCTGGTGAGGAGCCACCTGGAATCTAGTCCATTGTCCAGAGCGCCCCCCAAATGTCTGTTGTTACCTTCAGTTTGGGAAAAGGCAAAGTAGATACACTAAAATGGAAGAACAAATCCACTTCCTTTAGAGCCGGCTTTATTTGTTTTACAATGAATTGTTATTCCCCTAGACAGTTTTTAAATTGTAGTGCAGACTGAGTTGCTTTTTTCTTTTCTCTCTCTTCTCTCTCTCTCCCTCTCTCTTTCTCTCTCTCTCAACTTGCTTAGCTTCCCTCTGAGGCAAGAAAGGTGTTGATCTGTAACATGATTTAGAGCTTGAACTTGACTGGCATTTTCAGAGTTAAAAGTGGCCACCTTAGCCTGTGTGCTCTCATTGTCCTAATGGGTTGTTTCTGTTGGAGCGAAATGCAATTACTAAATAATCACTTCCAGTTGTTCATTGATTATTTGTGTATGAATTATTTAATGAAAATAGACCCAGATGACCAAGTGGTGGAAAGGCCTGTTTCTGGGGGGGAAAAGCAACAGCCTCCAAATCCCTGCCTTCATTCTAGTAGGAGAGTATTTGAAAACAAATGCAAGACAACAAAATCAGCTTCAGTGCTTCTGGCAGCGTTAAGCAAACCTGGACCCAGGAGCCTTTCAGACCTTCTGCTATGAGGCTCAGAGAAAGGGAAACAGACCTACTTCACTGCATGGACCAGGAAGTCATTTTCTGTTGCTGAGGGTGGTTGTTCTACAGTGCCATCCAGTTCATTTCAGCTCATCATGGCCTCGTGCACCACAGAATGCACACCACGGCTCCCGGGCCAGCCTCACAATTGTTCTGAGGCTTCAGCCCGTGCTTGCCGCCACTATGTCCATCCGTCTGGTCCAGGCCCGCCTTTTTCACTGCCCTTGCACTTCACCAAGCACGATGTCCTTCTCCAGGGACTCCTCTCTCTGGATAACATGTCCAAAGTGTGTGAGACAAAGTTGCCATTCTTACCTCCAAGGAGCATGCTGGCTGTACTTCTTCAAGACAGCTTTGTTTATCCTTTTGACAGTCTACCCTGCTCTTAATGCTCCTTGCCAGTGCTCTGAAGATTACATGCCTGGGGAAAAAAATGAATGCATATTTGACTTTGTCTTTCTTCTGAGCTATTTTACTTTAGACCTTTAAGTAGGATGCTCTGAAAGTTTATCAGCTTCTAGTTACTGTGATATTTTTTGTTCAATTTAACCCTTGAAATAAATCTTTCTAGAAATGTATTTACTAAATATGTGTAATAATTATATATGTATATATTCACCATATGTGTGTGTAGATCTATATATGTGATATAGCTATGATGTGGGTATAGAGATAGAGAATTCTACCACTGAACCACCAATGCCCCTCTTAGAGATAGAGATAGATGTATCTCCACTATTTGTCTGTCAGCTTGTCTGTCACCACACTTGTTCAATCTGTCTATCAAGTGAGTCATCAGAGAAGCTGAGTGATATGAGAAAGAGTGACATTAGGGTTCGAGGCTTACTAACAACCTTTCGTATGTAATCCTTTTTGGTGAAAATGAGGAGGAATTGAAGGAATTCATCTCGCAGATAAAGATCAAGAATTACAGCCTTCAGTATGGAGTCACCTCACCACGCTACCTCATTGAGAAATTTCCTCTCTTCTTTTACTGACCTTCCATGGCCAACTAAGATGTCCTCCTCCAGGGACTGGGTGCCCTAATGACATGTCCAACCTACATGAGATTAAGTCTTCCCGGTCTTGCTTCTGATGTACATCCTGGCCGTCCTTCTTCCAAGAGATATGTAAACTCCTGGCAGAGCATGGTGCAGTCAATATTCTTACCCAACTCTATACTCCAGTGTATCAATTCTTATTTCATCTCAGTTACTCACTGTCCAGCTTTCTCATGCACAGAGACAATTGAAAATAATCATTCTCCAGGGGCCACCTTTGCTTTTGAGTGCTGTCAAGAGGTCTTTGGGAGCACATATGCCCTGTACAATGAATCGTTTGTTCAACAGTTTT
>PVJH01022448.1:0-36612 GCA_004026705.1 Nesogale talazaci
TTTTTTATTTAATATCTTAAATTCTTTTTTTTCTTTAAAATTAGAAAATTAGTCGGCATTTTAAAAAGAATGACAAAAATCCTATTTAGGTCTAAGTTTCAAAATCCTTGCTAATTTATCAAAGCATTTATTTTTCAAGCATTAGTATAAGTCAGTCCTTCAGACTGTCACATCTTTCTTAAGGGATTTCTTGTAGTCTTTAGACGACTCCATCTGCTCTTCTAAAAGGAGAACATCAAACCAGTTTGTTAGACATGACACAATTAGATCTCAGATGCTTGGTTGCCTGACCATTTGTAAAAGCATTTTCTGGGAATTAGGAATAGACTAAAGAACTCTGACTTTTCTTTTAGCTATTATTTAGCCTTCACTTTATATGCCTTTGGTTTATATTTCCAAACAGCTTCTATTGAATACATGAAGCAATTTGTCCAAAGTCACTTCTTGGTGACAGTACTGCTGGTTATTAGCCCACAGCACATCTCCATTTTTACTTCCCCTTCCAGCTTTTTGTCAAGTTGCACATTCTTTAATGAATGGTAACTAGCTTCTGGTCAAGTGACATGTTTCCCCTAAATTTAAAATAAAATTATGTGGGCCTAATTAAACATTGCATGAACAAATGAGTATATCCATATTTAGTTAGATATCAATTAATCATGTTTTCTCAGAAGGTTGAGAGGAGAACCATCTTACTGACAAGATCTCAGAAGTGGCAATTCTGTAGTGTGCTTTTAGGTTTAAGGACACAAGTTTTGACAATTCAGTGAGAGGGATAAATTTGATTATCTAAACGTAAAAAATACTGATATACAGCCACAACAATGTACTGCCATGGAGTCCATTCCAACTCAAAGAAACCCTGAGGGCAGAGCAGAGCTGTCCATGGGGATTTCTGAGACGATGAATCTTTATGGGAGTAGAAAGCTTTAGCATTCTCCCTTAGAGCAGCTCGTAGTTTTGAACTGGTGACTATGTGGCTAGCAGCCCAACTCATAACCCACTACACCTTCAGGGCTTGGAGAAAACTGTGAAGTGATGTTAATTGTGCTTCATTTTTTCTTTGTAGGGAGAAATGAAATGTAAGAAGTAAAATTACAAACAGAAATTTTGGTAATTTTAGAATTAGAATAAAGGGAGGCTAAATTTTTTGACTTTGATTTGAAACATCCTCTTCAAGATCATTTTATCTGAACTGTTTGGCTGAAGTGCTGCCTTTCCTGGAGTATACTGGATGCACCTGGAGAAATTCTTTTTGTCTTTGCTCTCATTCTATGGACTTCTTTATGCACTTTCTTGTTTCAGATGAACTGTGGTAGAATCAAAGATGGCATGGGTGAAAGTTAATACTTAATGGATATCAAATGCTCTGTCTGGTTCAAAGTGTTAAACCAGCATTGGTTGCTGTTACTAGAGAGTCTGTCTGCTTCAAGAAGAATGTGGACTCTAAAACCTGACACTCTGCACTTGAGTACCAGATCTGCCATTTTACAAAATGTAGAGGGTCTAGCAAGTTACATGTCTCCTTTGTTATTTATGTGACTAAGGGATAAATTGGGGACAATATTTGCACCAACTTTACAAGATGATTTTTGAGGATTTAGCAATTGTCCTTAGTACACATTTAATATTGCTTATTTTTATTACAGGAACCTTGATGGTGTGCGAACTGGGCTAACCACAAGGTCAACATTTCTAACCCACCCACTTCTCTGTGGGAAAAGGATGAGACTTCTATTCCTATAAAGATTTCCAGCACTGGAAACGCTGGGGAACAGTTCTACTCAACTCTGTAGGATTTATGAGAGTTGCAAATGACTCAATGGCAATGCTTTTTTTGAGATTACATAGAGATATGATTGATCTTTTTAAAAAATGAAATTCAGTTTATATTTATGTATATATATGTAGATTAGGCTTTAGGAGGCCAACCAGTCTCAGGATGCCTTTCTTATTGATAATTTTAATGCTTTCCTCTGGATTTGTTAATTTCAAGTTTGAAAATAAAATAACAAATGTCAAAATTTATGGTTATTATAATAAAATAAAACTGAATAATGCAACCAGATATGTTTAATGATAACATAATTATTACTGAAAAACATGATGATAATCAGGTATAAATATTCATTAATTTAGACAAGACAATAATCTGTGCCACATTTACAAAACCAAAGAGATAACTTCATTAGTTCTCTCATTGCTAGTGAATGGTATAGAGATATCCTTGAAGCATTAGATGCATTCTAATCATCATAATTATTGTACAATTGAAGAGATAGATCTAAAGAGAAAATTTCTGGTTAAATGTTCCAATAAGTTAGAATTTATTTAATCTCCTTTTGGATAGTTATTACTATTAATTTTATTGGAATTGATGTTAACAAACTGAGGGACAAGGGAACAGCAAGTGACCTAAAATTGACGGTGAGGAGGGATTTAAGAAGCCTGGTAGGACTTGATCAAGGAAAATGCAACAATTACTGAAATCCAGATGAAGGCTGAACACCATAGTGGGACAAGAGGAAAGTAAAGGGAAATAGAGGAAAGCACTGGGAGGCAAAGAGTATTTATAGAGGTCTAAATACAGGCATGTGCATATGTGAATATATTTATATATGACAATGAGAAAATAGATTTATGTACATATATTTATAGGTTTAGTATTAAGATAACAGATGGACATTGGGCCCGTACACAAGTACTCCCTCAAAGCAAGAACACTTTGTTATAATAACCAAGCATTCCATGATGCTCACCTTCCCAACACTGATTGCTGAAGACAAAGTGGATGCTTAAGCAAAAGTGAAGATAGCTGATGGGGTTTGGCTATCAAAAGATATAGCCTCTGGGGTCTTGAAGATAAAGAAGTGGCCATCAAGCTAAAAAGCAACAAAATCCACATGGAAGAAGCACACCAGCCTGTGTGATCACACAGTTGACAGGCTCAGATATTAGGCATCAAAGAACGAAAAATCACATCATTGTGAATGAGGGGGGAGTGTAGAGTGGAGACCCAAAGTCCATCAGTAGACAACTGGACATTCCATTACAAAAGAGTTGTGGGGAGATGATGAGCCAGTCAGGGTGCACTATAGCACCAATGAAACATACAACTTTTCTCTAGTTCTTCAATGCTTCCTACCCCCATGATCAAAATCCAAATTCCACCTTACAAATCTGGCTAGACTAGAGAATGTAAATGGGTACAGATAAGAGCTGAAAACACAGGAATCCAGGACAGATAACCCCACCAGGACCAATAATGAGAGTAGCAATACCAGGAAGTTAAGGGGAAAGTGGGGTAGAAAGGGGGAACTGATCACAAGGATATACATATAACCCCTTCCCTGGGGGATGGACAACAGAAAAGTGGGTGAAGGAGAGATATTGCTCAGTGTAAGACTTGAAAAAGATAATAATAATTTATAAATTATCAAGGGTTCATGGGGAGGGAGGAGGGGGAAATGAGTTGATACCAAGGTCTCAAGTAGAAAGAAAGTTTTTTGAGAATAATGATGTCAACAAATGTACAAATGTGCTTGGCACAATGGATAGATGTATGGATTGTGCTAAAAGTTGTATGAGCCCCCAATACAATAATTTTTAAAAAGTAAACAAAACAAAAAAAATTCCACATTATCACATTGAGAATGTTGTGCATTCATCACCACCAGTTCCAGTTTTCCTCACCCCAAACAGAAACTCTGTGCCATTGAGTAGTACACTTCTTCATAAAGAGTTTAGTTTTTTAAAAGATTAAAAACTCCCATTTTATTCACATATCATATAACTCAAAGGTTGAAATAATAGTTTTGCAATCTTTACCATAACCAATTTTAGAACATGTTCTTATTCTTATACAAATTATTATTGTCTCCTCATTTTCTCCTAACTTTCCTTGCCATAGTCCTAAGAAACTATTAATCAGGTTACTATCTTTATCGATTATTTGTCCTGAATTTCATGTAAAGAAAACCATACTAAATCCTCCAACAATGACAACAAAATAAAATACGGAAAAGATGATATACAGAAGAAAATAGAAAGAAACCAGACCAAATTAATAATGGGCCCAAAGTTAAAACAATGATAAAATGTTAAATTTCAACCTAACTTTTTTGCAGTAATTCACTTTACAATGCATTTTGTCTGAAGGCAAGACTATTCATATCCTTAATCCATGCTCTCTGGGAATGATTTTTTGCTTTTCACTATTATCCATAGCCTTCTGCAAACCAAGTGCTCAGAATTTAAGTTCTAATATAGTTCCCTCCTTTGATCTTCGATTGTGTTAGTTATAATCCTTGAGTTACAGTCTGCTGTGCTTCTGTGTGGACTTGGCTGGCATCTCACTTACATTGCTTCACATTTTAAGATATGTTTTTAAAACTCTAGATGCTATTATTTCTGATAGTTGGGCTCTGCTTTCTTCACTAAACTTTGCTAAAGCATTCTTATCTTCAGTAATCACTTCATGAAGACAAGTATTGTGTTTCATCGATGATTTTTCTAAAATGATGCATCATATTCAACTCTATGTACGATCACAGTTTCTTCAGCCATTTCCCCCCTGGTGGGCTTTTGGGCTCTTTCCATCATTTTGCTATTGTGATTAGTGCTGTCATTAACCTGGGAATGCATACCTCTGTGTGTGTTATAGCTCTTACTTCTTTAGCATATGTACCCAACAGAGGTACTGCTGGATCGTATGGGATTTTAATTCACACTTGCTTTAGGTAGTGTGATATCCTGTTGTGCAATGGTCATACAGATTGATTGTTTCCTCAATGGGTCTCATATTCTCTCCCTCTACTGGACCCTCCTCTGGATCTTTTTCTTCTCAAGAGCACTTCCCAACACTACAGAACTTCACAGGTCCAGGGAACAAATGTATGTTGTGTTCTATATTAGCAATGTTCCTGAACTTTTGCCACCTACTTGCAGCTTAGAAGCAACTTGCTTTTTAAGAGGCACTTGGTTGCTAAGTGGCAGGTTGGGGGTTTGGATTGACATAGTACCTCCATAAGAGAAAAATCAAGGGAGCTTGTTTCTGTAAAGACGTATTCCTAATCTGAACATGCTTTGAGTCAAAATGGACTTGTTGGGCCCCAACAACAAGAGTCATCTCTTGGTCCATGCTTTGAGGCTGGGGGCATCAGCGGCCGTTTCCTGTTTGAGTGATTGTCGTGTCACAGGACTGAAGAAAGCATTAGATCTTTGATGATGAGTGAAACATAGGAAATCCAGGGCTACTCCAGTTGACGAACAGCTCCAAGCTTGAATTTTCCTCTTCCTGAACAGAGAGGTGGGAAAGAAATCTTCTCAGTGTTTGTCACTTTGCTTTATCAATGAGTTTAGACAGATAATCCCCATTCTTTATCATTTCCAAAGAAAATGTTGACATGAAAAAGCCCATAAGGTAAGAGTGAGTCATGTATCACTTGTTGCTGTAGACATAAAGGAGTGACTCTCCAGGCAGGCTCACTCTGTTGGCATGTGGGATTTTAAATGCTAGTGGGGATTTTAAAATGAAAGTCATGTTAGGGTACCATTCCCAAAGGTCACGGTTTGTTAGACAACAAAGCATAATGAAAATTAAGTTACTTTTATTTACTGCATTGTGTTTTGATATTTAATGTGCTTACATGGTTTAAGGGATAGTCTCATAACCTGGGGCTGTTAACTTTGTGTTAAAGTCCTGGAAAAATGAATATATAAGGGTAATTTTTGGGGTCTTAGAACCTATTATTTGGTTTTTACATGATTTCTTATGGGAAATCCAGCTCATTGATGTTCAAACATAGATTTGGAATTGACGGAGTTTGACAACCAAAATATCACTGTAAACATATTTTCCCTCATTACTTCAGTTCTATTTTAATTTTTCTGTGTTTGTATGAACTGAAACCTTAACTTTATAGACTAGAATGAGGGATTCACCTATGCTCTGGTCTAATTACTTAGTTGAATAAATCCACCCATTCACTTTGAACCTTAAATAATATTTTTAGGAAAAAGATGACCTATTTGCATCTATTTTAGTATAATTTCCATGACAGAAAATGATGGTGAACCTGACTTGGAAAGGAGACAGATATAATGTGAATTACCGGTGTTACCTTCAGTCTTTGAGAAACTTGGAGCATGGGTGGAGGGGTCAGAGCTAAGAGATGAGTGGAAGGAGTAATGAGTGGAAGGATGAAAGGAGAGAAAAGAGAAAGAGAGATTGTTGAAATCTTGGTGATTAACCAGAGATGTTAGAATGTTAAACTACACAATTCTTGGGTCTTCTGTGCTTGAGTCTCCAAAGCCTGTCCTCAAGAAAGGAGGGTTTCTGAGAAGACATCAGAAGATGAGGAGGTTGATTCTTCCCCACTCTTCTCCCTCAGTCCTCATACAGCCATAATATGATTTCAAGTGTCTAAAATAGATAACCCCATTCTTTACCATTTCTTACAATTGCCTACTGATCTCTAGGGGACAAAAATGTAAGGAGATAAAGAATTTAATTGTAGAGCGAGAGAGAAAAGAAAAAGGGCAGTGAGCAGGTTCCCTGGGTCTTCTAACGGGCAAAAACAAACCATTGCTGTCAGCTTGATTTGGACTCTCAGCGACCCTGTGTGGGTGAGAGCAGATTGTGCTCCTTCAGGGTTTCAGTGGCTGACTTTTCAGAAGCTCATCACCAGGCCTTTCTTGCAAAGCACATCAGGGGCAGGGTAGGGATGGGGTTTGAACCTCAATATTTTTAGCTGGGCAGCTGAGCACATTAACCTTTTATACATCCTGGGAATCCTGGTGGCATCAAAGTTGCATGTTAGACCTCTAATCACAAGGTCAGCAGTTCGAAACCACCAGCTGCTCCATGGGAGACAGGGCCTTCTACTCCCATAATGAGTTACAGAAACTCACAGGGGAAGTTTTACCCTTTCCTCCAGGGTTACTATGTGTCGAATTCAACTCAACGGCAGTGAGTTTGGTTTTTGAGAGGACCCCTTGGGTCTTCCCTTTTTTTTTTTCTTGTGTGTGTTTTTGTGGGCATCACTGCCTCTGGTGGTCATGGGAGCTACCCAGTGCTGCTCCTGAGAGGCGCTACTGGGTTTAGGGTCTTCCTTTTTTTAATTTTTTTGCCAAGACTGTTTAGCTTAAGTCTTCTTTCCTGCCCCAACACTACCCCTTTACCGACTCCTCATTCTGGAGCCCCATTCTGTGCCATGAAGATTTAGATGACCCAGAAGTTTAATTTTCAAAGCGTCATCCATGTACCAACAGCATCAGCATCACTTAGGAACTTGGTTACATGTGCAAACTCTTCAACCTCCGTCTAGAATTAGCATCTATGTTGGTATGATTTTGATTGGTTTGAACATTTAAGCTTGTGAAGCATTGATCTGAGAATTTTCATATCTAGACTTAATGAAATTAGAGTTGAAAGTAATGCATTTTTATCTTGTCTTCATCTAATACTTATTAGGTGCTGCCTATGTTCTAGGTATAGCTTGTGCAAAGAGTTAGGAATACAAGAGTAATATTTGTGCTGCAGATGTCACAGCGTAGTGGAGACCTGGCTCATCAAAACAAAACACATACTTTATATATTCATGTATAAGCTGAGTTTGTTTCAGCACAGTGTTAATGCAGTTTTTGTGGTAAAATTAGGTACCTTGCCTGATATTCAAGTCAACTTCTACTCGAATATTTATAGTAACTTTTTCATATTAAAGCTATTCCCTGTACTCAATGCCATATTTTTTTGTTCCTATTTTTGTGGATTAGTAGATTATGCATTCACTTCTAACCACAGGACAGAATTTCAAAATTACCAGCCATTTTGAAGAAGAAAGATGAGGATTTCTATTTACATAAAGACAGTCTCAGAAACCTACTGGCTTTACAGTCTCAGAGATCCACAGTTCTACTGTGTCCTATAGATGTCACTGTGAGTTGGAATTGGCAGTAAGACTGGAATCTTGCTTTTCTCCTAGAATTCATTCATGTTGTGAGGAAAATAAAGATTAAGCTTAAAATGTTCTTACTCCATCTTTTCAGCCAACTTTATAATAAATGTTGTATTGACAGTCTGTTACTGGAGGTAGAACTCTCAGACTCAAATAGATAGATCTATATATCAACTTTTGGGTTTATATTCTGTGACATTATCATAAATATGTGTTAACTGCCCTAAATTTACTCAGACTCAAGGTAACCTTATGTCAATAGAAGGAAATATTGCCTAGTATGAAATCTTACACGCCCATCATTGATACTGTGGTGTCATTCCATCACACCAAGGCCGTCATTGACCCTCTGCTTCCCCCAAACCTCCAGTGATCAATTTTTCCTATTAATGTGTCCAAAGCAAGTGCGTCAGACAATCTTCTATTGTGTTCCATACATTTCCCCTCTGGCTAATTTTTAGAAGTAGACTGCAGGCCTTTCTTCCTGTGTAATTTGGCCTAGAAGCTCTGCTGACACCTGTGCACCATTGGCAACCCTGCTGTATTTAAAACATCAGTAGCACAACTTCCAACATTACAGCAACACACAAACCACCTCTTATGATAAATTGACAAGGCTTAAACAGATAGGCTACTGTTTTTATTTTATTTTTATGTCCTATTTTAAGGAAAATCTTTCTTCCATTTTCCCTGGTGATTTTTAAAAAAATATGCGTGTCATCATCCATTAACAAGATGAGAATTATATCAAATTATATCAAATAAGTCAATTCCAACATACAGTGACCCTATAGGACAGAGGGGAGAAAAGTGGAGATTTATATGTCCATAGAATTACAATCTTGGAAACTCATGGGGGCAGTTCTACCCTGTCTATACAGTCTCTATGAGTCAGAACATACTTCATAGCGGTCAATTTGTTTTTTGTAGGACAGAATAGAAGTGCACCTTGGATTTCTAACACTGTAAATCTTTACAGGAGCAGATCCCCTCATCTTTCTTCTGAGGAGCCTTTGGGCAGGTTCAAACTACTGACCTTGTGATAAACGGTTCAGTGCATGATCTACTATA
Organism: Nesogale talazaci; assembly: GCA_004026705.1. Classification (NCBI taxonomy): domain Eukaryota; kingdom Metazoa; phylum Chordata; class Mammalia; order Afrosoricida; family Tenrecidae; genus Nesogale; species Nesogale talazaci. The sequence goes on from PVJH01022448.1 coordinate 9,030, forward strand.
ACACAACGGTCTATTCTTGCTCCATGAATTTTGGAATTTTATATGCCTCTATTTTTTTAAGGAAGGGTGATAAAGAATAATTGTATGCCAGGACAAATTCGTTTAAGTTTTGTATGTACTAAAGATTGACATACATCTCTCAATGTATATATGTTGTTCCTATCTACCTATCATGTATATATGTGTGTATGTATGCATCTATCATTTACAGTAGCATCACTGAGTATTGGCCCAGATTCGCATTATGGTAGGACCTCAGTGCACTTATGTGAGTTTAGGAAGACTGGTTTCTATGACTTCAGGAAAAAGAGTTGGGAAAAGTTATGTAAAGAAGCAGATTCTTCAATGGAAAGACAGCTGCTCCTTCTGGTGCCTGGGTGACCGAATTCCTTTCAAGTCAAAATTGGTAGATGGTTTGCTCGATCAGTAACAGATGACATTCAAAATCAGGTTTTCTTGTGGGAATTCATGGCAACCCTTCAATTTTTGAGATGATTGCTCAGCACTTTATTTCAAAAGCTTAATTTTTTGTATATGATCTAATGCCACATTCTGCCATTATGCTCTTCCCAGAATCTTATGCTAATGTAGTTATTAAACAGAGTAAATGAAATTTCCAATAGTTCGGCTTCTATTCAGTATGTTTCTCTGTCTTTGACTTCCAGGGTCTTTTCCCAATGGCGTTGCTGCCGCCGCGGTGCTGACCAGCTGGTCCCCGAGTTTGCAGAGGGCGGAGCAGCATTCGTGCTGCTTACTCAGCATGTGATTTCTCTTTGGAGCGAAGTGCTGTGGCTTCTGGTCAATTTTTGAATTGATTTTAGGATGGTTTTAATGATTTATAAAGTAGTATTTAATCCTATACTTTTAGGCTTTGTTTGGCTCCTGAAATCAGCTGTGGCATAAAATTGTCTAAGGCTACATAGGTCATCCCCTAAAAAAAATACACAAAATAGCTCTCCAGAGAAGATTGTGTTAATCTGTGCTTATGATCTCAATGAAATTTGTTGACATTTTATTTTTCAAAAACTGTATTTCAGTGATTTCATCCTGTCAATATAGTTATTTTAAAAAATTTTCAATATAATTATTTTTAAAGTTAAAAAAATCTCAAACAAATATAAAGTAAGCATGGATGAAATACATTGTTTGCATTTTTGCAAGGCAAAAATATACGAGTTAGCTTGTAACTTCATGGAGTCTTGTGTATAAACAAAGGTAATCAGTGAGTAAAGCAAAGATACATTAGAGAATTACATAGACTTTGGGTGCCAATTAGACAATGCTATAATATAGCATTGTAAAGGTTGGTTGCTATTCTTTTGATTTATCTTCAATTTTGAATAATTGCTCGTAGCAGTCTCACTTCTACCTCCTGTGATTACACATAATCTCCAAAGAGTATTCTTGATCACATAAAAGACACGTTATACTGTATTTTGTCCTGTTCACTTACATTCCTGTAGGAAAAAATGTGATTTTGCACATATATGCAGACTTTTTGGAGTATGGTCAAATAAATATAGAGCTTTGCAATGTTAAACAGCTCTTAGGTCAGAAAATTTACTTCTACTGATCACCTTCTAAATTTCCAATTACACATATGTTAGACATTTGGCACTCTTCCACAAGCACGCAAGATTCTGTTCACTACTTTTCAATATATTTTTCTTTCTCTTAAGATTGGAAAATTTCCACTGTCTGTTTTCTAAGACTGCTAATGTTGTGTGCTTTAAAAAATAGCAAAGGCATAAACATTTTTGTAGGCAGCACTGAACGCTATTTCCACAAGATAGAAATGTGCTGTTTACACAGGAAGAGAACAGAACATAGAGAAGAGTTTTTCTTTCTTTCTACCTCTTACAAAGAGCAGATTAAATATTCCAAGATCGATTTGTCATTTTAACAGTGAGGATACCAAATACTAGCTTTTTATGTAATGCATCAGAACCAGGAAACTTTGATGATTTTGTTTTCACACAATTCATTGCTTGTGTTCTTCCTCACTGTTGGTAAGTTTGTTTTTTTTTTAAGGCAAAGAAAAGGTCCTCTCTGCATCCTCTGACAACTCTAACTTTTAGTTTCCATGAATCTCTTCTAGATTCTGAAACAAGCAGCCACTTTGTTTTAAAACAGAACCAAGGTGGGAGGGGAAGGAAGGGTCAATCACTGCAAGGCAGATAGGTGTAAACTTGGATGAAGGTAGAGGCAATCTATATTAGGGGAAGTCTTCATAAACTGATCAAGTCAAAGAAGACCCTCAGGAGAGCACAGAGTTGAGGCCAACAAAAGCAAGCACTATTACTTACACAGTCTTGAATTAACAGTAATAATAATAAAACTCTAGGAATGGATACATAGAAGATAGAGAGTGAAGCTGAAGAGGGGCGGAAGGAGAATGAGTCTACACTCATAGGTTTGAGAGGGTATTTCAAAGTATCTCTTTATGTGTATCACACATATATCCATAGATATAAGAGCGATCAAAGAGGCAAAATTATGAAGACTTTTTAGCCATAACCAAACACTTTGAAGGAATGAGTCACTGGGCTTGGGGCTTTAGGGCCATCACCCTCAGTGCTGAGGTCATTTGGCATAACACAGTCCACAAAGAAAGTGCTCTTCATCTTTGTTGAGTAACAATTGAGACCATGAAAGCTAGTGAGTGGCCTTCGAGGGTTCAACTTTGGTCTCTCCCGACATGGGCAAAGAAGAGTGATGGAAATTAAAGATGTGAGAAAACAATTATTAGTCCAAAGAACTAATGGACCACATGAACCCCATTCAATATCAGTCTGAGCTCATACCAACAGGGCCTGGCTACCACTACTAACAGCTTTTAAAGGGATCACAATAGGAAATCTTGGATAGAATGAAAAAAGCATGTAGAATAACTAAAATCTAGGGGGAAAAGACCAGGCTTACTGGTCTGATAGAAATGAGTAGAACCCCTGAGACTATGGCTCTGACAGCCCGGAACTGATCACACTCCCATGGCTGTTTTCAGCCAAACAGTAGACAGGCCTAGAACATGAACAATAACATCAGTGAGATCCATACTCCTTTGAGCAATCATTCATAAAGACCTCTAGGGAAGCATTTGCTCAAGGATAAAGCTCAGAAGGCAGGAAAGGATAGGAAAGAAGGAATGAAAATGTAAATATAAGAGGCAAAGAGAAGGATGTAATTACACTGTCAGGATTCCAATCAATGTCATTGAGGTAAAGTTTATTGTACCAACCTGGCTGATAAACATATAGGGGGTTAATTGAAAGTCAGAGAGATAAATGGCTTGGTAAGCCTCGCTTTTCTAGTTCTCGGGTCTCTTTCTGATGGCTGGACCAGGGTGTGGCTGGCTTAGCCAGTTCCCTGCTTCAGCTGTCAGAGCTCACTTCCTGTGAGCCATCCCTGAGGAGAAGTCGTATGTACTTACCCTCATGCAGCCCTGGGTCTTGAAGCAGTCATGTGGAAACCCCTGCCAGCATTGAGATGCTTACACACTCACTGATTCAGCTTTCCTCCTGCAGCCAGTGTCATTGTGTGTGTTTTGTGAGATGGAGGAGGACTTCATGGATTGGTGTCAGACATATGTGCTAATGTTGGACTTGTGGTCTTGGGCAGCACTGGGTTGGGATGTTTTCTTGACATGCACTTACCCCTTATATAAAACTCTATCTTATAAGTTTATGAATTTCTGTGGATTTGTTTTTCTAATGTACCCAGACTAACACAGTCAGAAATACAATGTGTACAAATGAATGAATGGAACACCAATTTGGTCTGTAAACTTTCACCAAAATCACAAATTAAAGAGAGAGAGAGAGAGAGAGAGAGAGAGAGAGAGAGAGAGAGAGAGAGAGAGAACAACATTTTCTTTTTCCCTTGGAGGAAAAAAAGTGAAAAAAAACCCCTCCACAACAAATTTCACTATCTTGTTTATACACTTGTACTTTTGTACTAAAATTGTACTTTAAAAGTCAGCTTTTAACCATAGTAAATAATTTCTATTCATTCAATATTATATGGAAGTAGGTTAATTGGAACTGTCACCCACAAGCCTTTTATCAGACCACAAAATTTATGAATAGATGTATGCTCTATAATTATCTACCCATTTTATGTATTCTCAGAGTAGCAAACTTTAACAAATTATCCATAGAGCCTCCTAAAATATTTAAAATAAGAAATGGATGTACATATATTAAAATGATTCTCATCGACATAGGAATATGACAAGGGCATTAGTATTATGTTTATGAAAATACTAGCCAAAAAACGGGTCCAGAAATTTGTGGAATTCTAAATGAAAGGTTTAAACAAGCTGATGAAGGACTGTAAGTACTCACCCGTCTTGCCAGAAAATCTGAAAGATAGCAACTTGTCTAGCTAACAGGAAAAAAATCAATATTTTTCCCATTCCAAAGACAAGTGACCCAAGAGAAAGCTCAAACTAGAGAGCCTTAACATTGATATTACATGCAAATAAAATTTTGCTGAAGATCATTCAACAATGATTATGGCAGTGCATTGACAAGGAACTGCCAGAAGTACACGCTGGATTCAGAAGAGGATGTTGGGCAAGGGATATCATTGTTGATGTAAGATGGACATGAACTCAAAGCAGAGAATAGCTGAATGATGTCTACTTCTGTTATTTTGACTATGCCAAGGAATTTTACTGTGGAGCATAACAAACTATGGATAACCTTGAAAAAATGGGATGTCCAGAACACTTCAGGTGTGCATGTGTAATTTGTGCATGGATCAAGAAGCAGTCTGTGAATAGAGCAAGAGAAAATTGCATGGCTTAAAATAAAGAAAGGTGTGTGCCAGGGTTGTATCCTTTCACCAATATATATGCTGAGCAAATAATCAGAGAGACTGACTTATGTGAAGAAGAATGTGGCATAAAGAGTACAGGAAGGCTTATTAACAACCTGTGATATGCTATGACACAACTTTGAACTTTCTAATGAAGATCAAACATTGCAGCCTTCAGTATAAATTACAACTCAATGTAAAGAGGATAAAAAAAAATCTCACAAATGAACCTGTAGGTAACATCATGATAAATGTGGTTGTGCGTGGGACTGCAGCAAACTGGGATGGAGGTTCAATTCCAGCTCCACAGGAGCAAAGGCTGGGCCTCCTACTCCCACCACCAGAGGGCAGGGATGCCCCCAAAACAAAACAAAACAAAAATCAAAAAACATCATGATAACTGGAGAAAAGCTTGAGATTGTCAAGAAGTTTGCTTTGCTTGAATACACACACACACACACACACACACAAAAGACGTGTTGCCTTCGGTAAATCTGCCACACAAACTGCTGTAGACTATGGAAAAGCAAGAATGTCACGTTGAGGAGTAAGGTGTGTCTGGCCCAAGCCTTGTGTGTTAGACCAGTTTGACTAGAGATACAAATCCAGATACACTTGTATATGTGCAGGAGAATGATTTTCATCAGGAAGTAATTACACATCAAGAAAACATCCCAGTGCAGTACAAATCAAGTCTATACGTCCATTACTAGTTCCTAAGTCCCTCTTCAGACTCATACAGCCACACGGAATGATGCAGAATGCAGGAAGATCATGGATTTGGGGGGTGCAGAGTTCTGTGGATCCAACAGTGGAGAGCACATATCCAGGATTCACACAGGTGCCCGCTTGGTTTTTTAATAGAAAGGTGAAAGCAGAGAGAGTGGCTCATCCATTGTTTTTTCTTTTGTTTTCTTGTTGTAGTCATTGTTTTGTTTTCTTTTGTCACTTCATTTTACTGTCTTCTTTTTGTACATAGTATCATCTCTGCAGGTCTATCTAGATAAGGCTAGACAATCAGTCTGAAGGAGAAGATGATGGGAACGATGGTTCCAAGGGGATATGGGTGAGAGGGAGGTGGTGGAAAGTAAGTGGGGTTGACCAACCCAGGGACAAGGAAAAAACAAGTGATCTATAACCACTTGTTCAAGGGTAGGGTAACTGAGAGAAATTATTGAAACCCAAATAAAGGCTGAGCATGATAATGGGACAGGAGGGAAGTAAAAGGAAATAGAGGAAGGAAATAGGAGACAAGGGCTATTCACAGAGGTTTAAATACAGGCATGTACACAGTGAAATATATTAATATATGATGAAGGAGAGATACATTCACATCCACATATTTTAGGCTCAGTATTAAGGTAGCAGACAGACATTGGACCTCCAGTCAAGTGCTTCCTCAATGCAAGAACATTTTGTTCTATTAAATTGGCATTCTATGATGCTCACCTTCCTGACCTGGTTGCTGAAGACAAAAGTGTGCATGAACAAATGTGGTGGAGAAAACTTATGGTGCCCAGCTACCAAAAGATATAGCATCTGGGATCTTAAAGGCTTGAAGGCAAACAAGTGGCCATCTAGCTCAGAAGCAACAAAGTTCACATGGAAGAGGCACAACAGCCTGTGTGACCATGAGGGGTCAAAGGGACCAAGAATCAGGTATCAAAGAACATAAAATCATATCATTGTGTGCCCAAGTTTCCTATTGGGACTGCTGAAGACAAATGTAAGCATAAAAAATGTGGTGAAGAAAGCTGATTGGTGCCCAGCTACCAAAAGATCTAGCATCTGGGATCTTAAAGGCTTGAAGGCAAACAAGTGGCCATCTAGCTCAGAAGCAACAAAGCCCACATGGAGGAAGCACACCAGTCTGTGTGATCATGACGGGTTGAAGGTATCAGGTATCAGGCATCAAAGAACTAAAAATTTTTTTATTGTAAATGAGGAGAAGTACAGGTTGGGGACCCAAAATCCACCTGTAGGCAATGGACTTCTCCTTACAGAGGAGTTGCTGGGAGGAGATAAACTAGTTAGGGTGCAGTGCAGCAATGATGAAACATACAACTTTCCTCTAGTTCTTCAATGCTTCCTCCTTCCCACTGTCATGATCCCAGTTCTACCTTACAAATTTGGCTAGGCCAGAGGATGCACACTGGTACAGATAGGAACTGGAAACATAGGGAATCCAGGACAGATGATCCCTTCAGGACCAGTGATGAGAGTGGCCATACAGGGAGGATGGAGGGAAGGTGAGGTAAATAGAGGGAACCAATTATAAGGATCTACATATAACCTTTTCCCTGAGGATGGACAATGGTCAAGTGGGTGAAGGAAGACATCAAACAGTGTAAGATATGACAAAATAATAATAACAAATTATCAAGGGTTTATAGGGTGGGGTGTTGCAAGGAGGGAGGGGAAAATGAGGAGCCAATGCCAAGGACTTAGATAGAAAGCAAATGTTATGAGATTGATGAGGACAGTGAATGTACAAATGTGCTTGACACACAACTGACCTATGTATGAGACCCCAATGGAAGGATTTAAAAAGAAAAAAAAGAGTGCCCCATCTCAATCAAGTGACTTATCTCTATGACACCTGTAAATGAAGTCATCATGCTGTGACATGACTGACAAGCTAAACTCCATCCATACATTCCTATGAGTGCCATGTTGGCCCAAAAACCTAATGATCACACCATGGTATTTTCAATCGCTTCATGTACATGTGAAAGTTGGACATTGAATAAAGTGGACAGAAGAAGAATCCATGCATCTGAATTTTGGTGCTGGTGAAGAATATCCGAAGTGCCATGGATTGCCAAAATCACCAACAAATCTATCTTAGAAGTAGTGCAGTCGGAGTGTGCCATACAGGTACGGATGGATGGACTCCATCACATGTGCTTTGGACATGTTATCATGATATACCAGGTCCTGGAGAAGTATATCATGTGTAAAAAAGTAGACAGACTGAGAAACAGAGGAAGTCTTTTGACAAGACAGACTGATGTGGTAGATGCATAGATGAGCTCCAATATAAGGGCAATTATGAGAATGGTACAGGACCTGGCAGTGTTTTGTTTTGTTGTAAATGGTCGCTTTGAATTGGAGCCAAGTGTGTAGCACTTAACAATAACAACAACAACAACAACAACAACAACAGGAATCTAATCCAACAACAGGAATCCAAGAATTATCCTTTGACTAACTCAATTTAATATTAGATTTAGGTCTTAAAAAAGATTTTGCAAAGCAAATTTCAACAGACATATTATAGTACACAATTGCTACATATATAAAAAAGTTTCTAAGAATTAAAATTCTTTACAGTTGGCATATAACTTAATCTGTATCTTAATTAAAAAGAAGACAATATTACCTTATTTGAAACAAGTATAAAAATCTAGGAAATTATTCCTAGATTTTTTTTCATGAGCTATAAAAACAAATTCCTAAAAAATTTATCCTATTTTGCTCCACATTAATAAAATTAGGGAAAAGATCTGAGGCTTTTTCTAAAGCTAAATTAAAAAATAAACCTAATTTGTCCAAAGATTTTCACTTTTACAAGATGAACTTGGATTTTTGGCTAAGAAATGGTTCAGAGCTAGCAGTTTAATGCAATTTATTTTTGTTTTTTAAAAAGGCTAGTACAGGGCTGAGCCCTGGTGGCGTAGTGGTTGTGCGTGGGACTGCAGCCCACTGGGATGGAGGTTCAATTCCAGCACTGGGGCTGGCCCTCCTGCTCCCACCACCGAAGAGCAGTGATGCTCCCCCCCCCCCCAAAAAAAAAAAAACCAAAACCAAAACCAAAACCAAAAAAACAAAAAGGCTAGTACACAGGAACAGGAATGGGAGTAGCAATACCAGGAGGCTAGGAGGAAGGTAGGAGTTGTGGGGAGAAAGGGAGAACAAATGGCAATGATCGACATATAACCCCCACTACCTCCCCTGCCCCTTACACAAACAACAGAAATCATAGGGGATGGGAGACAGCAATCAGTGTAAAATATGAAAATAATAATTTATAATTGATCAGGAGGTCACAAAAGGAGGTGATGGTGGGGATGGGGGTGAAGAGAGAAGTTGATACCAAAGACTCAATAGAAAGTAAATGTCTAGCAAAATAATGATGGCAACAAAGGCAGAAATATGCGTAATACAACTGATGTATGGATTGGTATAAGAGTGGGAGAGCTGTAAGAGCCCACAATAAAACGATCTTTTAATTAAAAAAGAGCTAGCACAATTAAAAGCTCAATTTCTTTATTTCATAAAAATTTTGAAAATCTTAAATTTATGCAACCTGTATTCATTTGTATAAAGCTAACACTACTGAACTTCTTAATTTTAAGAGATTTTGTAGTTTAATATACTAATTTTCTCCAAAAATAGAATAATCTTTCATGTTCACATAAAATATACTAAAGCCCCGAACCTATCAGTAAAGATATCAAGAAGCTTTCTCCCATTTCAAGTAGATATAAAGTTTTAAAAAATTGTTTATCTCAAAAATAGACAAAGCAGAAAATTAAAATATCTAACAAATCAGCTTATCTGCCAATATGATAGAAGCCACCATATAATTATACCATGCAAAACAGATTCTAATCGTTGCTTGTGTTATTGCTGTTAGATGTGGTCTAGCTAGTTCTATTCCCAGTGGCCAGATGACAGCATAAAGAAACAGGACTCAGTCCTGCACTATCCTCACACTGATTCTTACACTTGTGGTGTAAGGTTGTGGTGTGGGTTTTTTTTCCTCTCTCACCTACTATGCCCAGCATGATGTCCTCTTCTAAGGACTGGTGTCACCCAGCAATCTGGTACACGAGACAAACTGATGTGATCCTTAGGTTTAAGGAACATTCTACTGGTACTTTTTCCAAGACAGATTTATTTATTCTTCTGGAGTCTATTGTATTTTCAACATCCTGCATTTTTCAACAATGCTTTAAATATCAATTTAAATATCAATTCTTCTGTGGTTTTCATTATTCATATCTATCTTTCACATGAGTGAGGCAACTAAAAGTACCATGGCTTGAAATAGACACACATCAATCCTCTGAGTGACAGCTGTACTCTTTGACACTTTGCGTTAATTATATAAATCTGTTGTCAATTTGAGACTTAAGAGTGAAGGAGTGAGTTTAGCCTGTCAATCAGGTAGCAACTTGATGACCTCATTTGGAGGTGCAAAGAAGATAAACAGGTCACTGGAGGCGGGACACACACTCACTCCCTGCGAGATATTCCTGAGGACGAGCCTAATGGAGCTATCTTGGTGCAGTCGGAACTCAGAGAACAGGAGGAGCCATGTGTTGGCTCATACCAGCACTGAGATACTTCTGCTGCCACTGGATCCACAAGACTTTCCATCCCCTGACATGCAATCTTCCTTCATTGCATGTGTTTCATGATTCTGAAGAGGGATTTATACATTAGTATCAGACATAGGGGATAATATTAGGCTTATAAACTTGATCTGGACTGGGCTGGGTTGTTTTCTTAATATTCCATTGCTCTTTTATATAACATTCTTATACACACATGAGTGTCTATTAATTTGTTTTTCTAGTCTATCCAGACTAACACAACTTTAAAGAGGTCTTCTGCAGGAGATTGTTCAATAAAATAAATACATTGTTTGATTTTTTGACTGATGTTTTCATAAACATAGATTGTGGATCCAAACAAAGGGAAATCTTTGACAACTTCATAATATTCTTCACTTAGAAAGATATTGCCTATTGTTCCAGATGTGAGGATTTTGGTTTTCTTTACGCTGAGTTGCTATCCATACTGAAGGCTCCAACTAGTCTCAAGAGTAATAGAAATTTTCTTTCATGAATTCTCTGATTTACCCCTTGATTTTTGTATGCTTGGTTTTGATTATACATTCCCAGGTTTTGTCTAATTTGTGATTCTAGATATGACTAGTGAGTATTAGAATAATCTCAACTAGATAGTCAGAGAGATCACTTTGTGTACATAGCCTTGTTTGTACATGGTTTGCTTTATTCTCCATTGGTACAAGCAAGATCACTGAGACTAATAAGAATTCAACAACATTTCATTGTGCTTTGTAGAAGCTGTGCATGGACCAAAAAGACAGTCATTCTAACAGAACATGGGAATATTGTCTGTTTGAAAAACAGGAAAGTGTAAGTTAGTATTATATACCTTCTCCTTGAACACCTACATTCAATCTGCATTCTGAAAAAATAATCCTCAAAAATGCACTATATGAAGAAGCATGTGCCATATGGTTTGGAAGAAAGTTCATTAACCTGTGATATGAAGATGCACAACTTTCATTACTGAAATCAAGGAGGGCTTGAAACACTGATGAAGATCAATAATTGTAGCCTTCAGTATGGATAGCAACTCAGCGTAAAGAAAATCAAAATCCTCACATCTGGAACAATAAGCAATATCTTTCTAAGTGAAGAACATTATGAAGTTGTTGAAGATTTCCCTTTGTTTGGATTCACAACCTATGTTTATGGAAGCATCAGTCAAAAAATCAAACAATGTATTTATTTTATTGAACAATCTCCTGCAGAAGACCTCTTTAAAGTTGTGTTTGTCTGGATAGACTAGAAAAACAAATTAATAGACACTCATGTGTGTATAAGAGTGTGATATAAAAAAGCAATGGAATATTAAGAAAACAACCCAGCCCAGTCCAGATCAAGTTTATAAGCCTAATATTATCCCCTATGTCTGATACTAATGTATAAATCCCTCTTCAGAATCATGAAACACATGCAATGAAGGAAGGAATTGCTCTTGAGACTAGTTGGAGGACCCAAAAGAGTTGTCCCTGGAATGAAATTCACAAGGCACGCTTTTTGTGCACCAGAGTACATAGATGAGTCTACCTCATAGCTTGTTCAAGCACAATTTCAGAAAGTTGAAAACATGATTCTCCACAAATATATTAAGTGAGCACATGTAAAAGCTTTACGTCAACAGAGAGGCATCCGGCAGGAAAGTAAAACTGCTCAATTAAAGACCTAACATTTATATTGTGATTCAGGAGAGGGGTGATGAGAAAACCTGGCTAAGTCAGAGATCATATTGAGTATGCCATTAACGTGGTGTTAGGGTTTTTTTTTTTTTTTTGCTGCAGAGAAATAATTTGCATTTTTTCTGTGTAGTCTGGGTAGACTAGAGAAACAAATCCATACATACTTATCTGTATATAAGAAAGAAGTTTATATACAAGAGCAATTGAATAGTGAGAAAACGTCCCAGGAGTTCAGATCAAGTCCATAAGTTCAATATTAGCCCATATGTCTGATTCCAATCTATAAACTCCTCTTTATAGTCACACAACACAAGCAATGATGCCAAATGCAGGAGGATCACGGGCCAGTGGGCTGGAAGTTTTGTGGAACCAGTGGTGTTGTAAGCATCTCAGTGCTGGCCAAGGTCTTTATGTGGCTTCTCTGGCTGTAGAGGTATGGCTGCATCAGGATAGGCCCATTTGACTTCCCCAGACCCCAGGGCATAGCACTGTGTATCTTGTCAGCAGAGTGTCTCTCAGGAAGTGAACAGAGAAAGATGTTTCCTGCCTCGAAGGAAGAAATCCTGGAGATCCCAGAATTCTCAGGCGAAGGCTATTCCCATACAAAGGCCTCATTGGTTATGGCTTGATTGACAGACTAGATTCCACCCCATTCACTCATAAACCTCTCAAATTGACACCAGGTTATGTAATTGCCACATGTACTCTGCAAAATGTATAAAATATAATGCCTTCTTATAGAGTCCTGGCCTGTAATAAAAATAAGCAGTAAACTATGAGTCAAAGGAAGATATTCCCTCAGAAAAATAAATCTACACCTTATCTTCTAGATAATGCTTCATATGACATTGGAAGGTAACTGTGGCATATTTTGCCTTTATTTTCAAGTTTTAGGTAATTTTTTGAACAGAGCTAACATTTAGGGTTCTTTTAACTCTTCTAAGTGTTTGCAATATTGTAGAGGGCCAGAGAGAATACTTGAATACTATTTATTTTTTATATCATCATATATTGCTTGAAATCCTCTGAAATCCTTAAGTTATTAAGTAAACTGAAAAATGACATGGCATTTAATTTGATAAATACTGTGTTGGTTAAAGGAGACCCATTTAAATGAACAGTTAAAGAAATTGTGATATATTTATACTATGGAATAATACTCAACAATGATAAGAAGCAAAGTATTGATTTATGAAACAACCTGGATAAAACTCTGGGGAATTATGCTAGTGACAAAACCCAGTCCCAAAAGATTGATTCCTGTTTATATAACATTTTCAAAATTCCAACATTGTGAAACAGATTAGTGGTTTCCATGACTTAAGGAGATATACTCAGAAGAGAAATAAGTGCAACAAACAAGAAGTAGCAACACAAGATATTCTTTTTTTTTTTTTTTGCGGGCATCACTGCCTTTGGTGGCCATGGGCGCTACCCAGTGCCAGTTCTGAGAGCCGCCACTGGATTTGAACCGCCAAGCTCACGGGCTGCATTCCTACGAGATATTCTTATAGTTATGAAAATGCTCTATATTTTGACTTTATCAATGTCAATATCTTGATAGTGATATGCTGTAGTGTTGCAAGATGTTACCATTTAGGGCAAAACTAGGCAAAAGTTATATGGCATCTCAGTGTATCATTTATCACAATTACATGTAAATCTATAATTACCTCAAAAAGTTTATTTTAAATATACACTAATATATCTCTTGTTTTTATAGGGGAATTAGAGTGAGGCCCAGAAATGAAGGAGATATACAAATTCTAGTGAGTTTTTAAGTTGCTTGATTAGGATAATGTGCTATGAATGTATGAGAGTAATTTGCTCATTTCTGCCAGGGATTTTGTTGTTGTTGCTTGTTTTGTCTTTAAGTTCAGAAATAAAGAAGAAAAATAAATAATACTCAAAACAGGGGTGCCACTTTTTACCCTTTTGGCCATACAGTAGATGTTATCTTTCAATTACTTATTCAAAAATACAATTTTAGAATATTCTAGAACAGTGCTTCTCAACCTTCCTAATAATGCCCCAACACTTTAATACAGTTCCTCATGTTGTGGTGGACCCCCAACCATAAAATTATTTTCATTGTTACTTCATAACTGTAATTTTGCTACTGTTTTGAATCACAAAGTAAATATCTGATATGCAGGATGTATTAGGAGACCCCCAAACTGGTCATGAGCCACAGGTTGAGAACTGCTGTTCTAGAAGGTTACACAGTGATTAAAGTACTTGGAGGCTAGTGCAAAGGCATGTGATCTGGATCCATCAACAGTTCCACCAGACAGGAGATGTGGCAGTCTGCTTCTATAAAGAACACAGTGTCGAAAATCCTGTGGGGGCAGTTCTGATCTGTCGTACAGGGTTGTTATGGTTTGCAAGAACTCTGTGATAACAAATTTGAGTTGGGTATGTCAGGCCATATGTTAGACACTTCCAAAGAGAGTTGTGATTAACATGAGAAATACTTACTGTCCTCATAGAGACTACAGTCCAGTTCCTGGTTACCTTTAACCCAAATAGTGATTTAAAGGAATTTTCCTGGTTCCACTTATCCTCTAAATCAGAATATAGTGATTAATTAAAAATAAGTATCTTCAAGACTAATTGATAGAGGAGTGGCAGAGTTTTTCTGAGTGATGCCAGTTTCAGTATAATGGTGACCCTCAATATCTTTCATCTATTCTCATTTCCCAAACCTAAACATTGAAGATTACAATTTGTCTTCGTCTTAGGACAAGACCACCTGGGAGGAGAGAGTGCAGGTTGTCCAAAGAGGTGGAGCAGGGCAAGCATAGAGGGAGGAGAGATGTATGCAGGATCTGACTTAAAGGGATCCATTAGCAGGCATAAGAAAGATTGCTTGTGAGGAGAGATCAGGCCCAAGCTGTTTATGATGAAGAGCTTATGCAAGAGAGGGAATGGAGAATGGAGGCAGGAGGAAAGGGAAAAAATAAAGTCTGGTCATGTTGAAGGCAGTGTAGCAAGAAATTACAGAAGAACTTTTTTGCCTGTTGTGCTTCATGTTATGCATGTCTTGTTGCTTTGCCAGGTTGGAAATGTGTTGTCATACTGAATAGTAAGTCCCACGGATTAGTGGAGTAATGGAATCTTTGAGTTGTAGGGAAGTGATTTTTTATTTCCTCTCCTCAGATCTACACTCCAAATATCTGTGTCCTGGGAGAGTGACCCTGTTGACCAAAATGACTACTGAGTCGTATCCATTTTTCTTTAATGTTTCTAAGTTTTGCTTTTCTTAGAGCTGCAGCACTAAGAACCACGGAATCAGCTCCTGCCAGCTAGAAATTAACCTGGTTCTAAAGGCTGTATCTTGGTCTTTGTCTTCTCTTTCTGAACAAAAATAATTTCACAGAACATCATCATCAGACCAGCCAACTCTGTGACTGTGATAGATCAAGACAGAATAAAATAACTGTTTAATCACATCTAAGCACAGTCAAAACAATGAATTTTCTCCAAAGTGACACAAACATACTGTATCTGTCTTCTTTAATAATGATAACTTTAGCTTTACTCTTTCCTTGTCTCCTTATAACTTAGAATGATAAAGGAATCCTGTGATAAAAATGTCTCAGCTTCTCGACCACATCATATTCAGAATAAAGTCCCACTTTTATTCAACCTTCTTTCAGAAGTATCCAACAAAAGCCCAAAAACCCAAATCTTATGCAGCCATCTAACAGTATTTTATACCACAATGTTCCACTGCTCTCCATATTGTATGCATTTCTTCATTGCAAAGTGTTAAAATAAAACACCTTCTAGTAAACAAAGCAACACAAAAACAAAAGGTGTATTCCTGGTGGTCTTTGTCTGGAGATCATAGACAATATAGAGGTTTTTTTTTTCTTTTCCAGATTCCAAATCTTTTTCAGAGTCCTAGAAGACACGATCTTTTCACTATAAAGTCCCCAAACTTACCATTTATTTATTAATGGAATTAAACCTAGAGACAAAAACCTCTTTATTGTTTCTTCAATATGTGAACATCAGAAAGACTTTTGAGTAATACCCACTTGAATGATGGATTAAACTTTATCAATGTTGCAGAACTCAGGATATTTGTTACTTCTGTTCTACCTAAAGCAGCCGTTTAACAAATTTTCCTTTTTTTTTTCTTAAAAAAAGTTTTTCTTTACCCTTCCCCAAAGTTGTCTTTTCTGAGCTTTCTCCCTCACTTTACTTCTCCCAGTAAATGTGCTTATGAAGTAAATACCTTTCAAACTTTGTGTCGACTTCGACAATGGTCAGGTTATACTCCTGGTTGAACTTCAGCACTCATGACTAACTGATTCTCTGCTCTATGACTGTGAAGACTGTTTCATCTTTATGTTACTTCATGGGGACTCAATATCACCTTGGTAATTGGAAAAATTTGTTTTAATCACCTTCAGAACAAAGGAGAATGTTGTGTTTTAGATAATTAATTTTCACCACATCTTCTTGTTTTTAATGTTTATATTCTATGATGAATTTGTCTTTAAAGGTGACATTTTCAAATCAGGGGACTGGCACATGTCTAGATTGTATATAAGCCTTGGTTGGAAATTTATTCTCTCTGCATGGATCTGGTTGCTGAAGGCCTGCTGGTCCCTGAGATGCTGAGATAAACCGTCATTATGTGTTTGGCTTTTTAAGTCTCTGTCTCTTAATGGTCACCACCAATGGCACATCCACCTCCCTTCTAACAGTTTAGACAGATACATCTTAACAGGAGAATGTGGATTTTTAGCCAAAATGAGAATCCATTTCTCTAATCTCTGTTAAATAAGAATGGGTCCAGAAGATATTGTCATCAAGACACCAGGATACCGCGGAAGCATAAAGCACTCTAGAAATATATGGAGGATCTCACCAAAGAGTACTAAAAACTTGATCAGTATTTACAGCTATCTCTGTGAATGAAGGGGATCAAAGTTATGGACTCAAAGTTATAGGGAGTTGGGACCATTAGCAGCCATTTATCAAGAAATCCTGGAAGCCAAGGTGAAATTGAAGAGTTGGAATCATTGTGTAAAAGTCTAACCAAATAAGATGAAAACCAGGTATGAGAACTTGCACTCAAAGAAAGGGAAATGCTTGATTAAAAGCTCAACATGTTGTAAAAGAAGCTTTTCCAGAGCTTAGTGCCAAAGGATAAATATTAAAAAAGGATGGGATTTTAGTGGTAACATCAGCAAGAACTAAGGGAGGAGAAATTGCCAATAATTTACCCAGGAAATATTTGACATGTACCAAAGTCAATCATGCCATAACATTGGAAATTTGAACTTCTGAATTATACACCAGCTGATTATAGGCTAGCAGTAGAATGTCAACAAGAATGATCACGGATAAAGAAAAATAAAGAAATAGCCCTTCATGTGCTGAGTGCTAAACTCTACCAGCAAGTGATTTAGAAAAAGAAATGTCAGCAACAAAGTGCTAGGAAACTGCAGGTGGAAGCCAGAACCCAATTAAAGAGAATACAGACATATAATTTCACCCAGAATAGTCACTGACCACAGGATAGCATATGATTTTCGTGATAACAAGGTTGAACATCCTCCACCATCATGAAAGACATAGTAACCATCTGGACAAGGAAGTTCACGACCAGCCATCTACTTCAGAGAAAACAAATGGTCATTAATGTCCTTTACCCTGGGAAAGCAACAGTGCTTAAGACAGAAATTCATGAAAACTAGACAAAATTTACAAGACCACCCAACTTGCCATTTTGTATTTGAATTTAGAACTCATTTTGGTGGTGGTAAGCCTTCTACTTCACCATGATTTATGATTCTTTGAATTCTGCATGGAAAAATGAACCTAAACACATACTTGCATGACATAACCTGTGTGAGATGAAAAAGACTTCTGGAAAACAATGCAAGGCACTCAAGAACAGGATAAAGACCATAAGGGGGACTGCAAAGGCCAATGCTGGTGCAGCAAAAAGAAAGAATAATGATTTTTTCAGTGATTTCATCTGTACTGGTTATGTGGATTTTTCATCAGAGAATATTTTCTTAAAAAAAGGTAAAATTTTGGATCTTGAAAGAGATTTGCAAAAACCAGTACAAGCATAAAGCTGCATTAGGTCTGACTCTGTTTTTTTTTTTTTTTGTTTGTTTGTTGCTTGAAAAAAGGACATGGAAACAATGAAGAGAGGCATTGATGACAATTTTCCCTTCTGCTCACACTTTCTGTGGTAGTTGGATGATTTTATGGGAACTCGAATTTGTATGACTGTGTAGGGGTGGAGTCCAACCCATTCATCAGTTCACATCCTGATGACTGACTTCTTGGCTGTGTGGTCTTTCTATTGGGGAAAACCTGAGAACTTCCATCTCTCTCTGCCCCTTTGCCTTCTTGCTTACTAGAACTCTGCTTGCCTGCAGGGAAGGTGGCCCCATGTGAACTTCCTGACTCTGAGCCTGTCAGAGATTCTGCTTTGTTCTACCCGCTTTGGATCCACATAACTCTGCCTCCATGGACATGTAATCTTCCATCCTGCTTCAACTTCATGGTCATTAGTCTGCAGCTACATGAATCTGAAGTGGCCCAAGGCTTGTATTGGGCTCCTGGACTTGAGTTGAACTTGGCTGGGAGGTTTTCCTGTCATAATATTACTTCTTGATATAAAGTTCTTACATAGATGAGTGTCACTGGATTCATTTTAGCTACATAAGCTAGCTTAATGTACCACCAAATTTTTTCTTTCTTTAATGCCACTTCAAGGATTTCTGTGTGTTGATTTTAGGGTAGCTCAAACTTTTGCCATTCATTCTACACAAGGAATCTGTTAAGATATAAGCTCAAGGACAGATTAGTCATGGAGCTATCAGTGTATGCAGCAATTACATCAATTTTTTTGTGTTTATTTAGTGTTGGGCCTTCTCTTAGTTTTTCTTTCAATTTTTAAATTCTTCTTTTGTGGAGTTTACCCCAGAAAAATACAAAGCTTATACTCTCTCCACTTAGATTGTTCACTACTCTAACTTCATCAGTATCCCAGCCACAGGGTGTCTAAAGAAAAACTCTGCATGGGCTTATAGTTATGAGTTATCGTCTAGACCAGTGTGTTAGTCTGGATAGACTAGAGGAACAAATTTCAAAGCCACGCATATGGATATAAGGAATGGGTTTATATTCAAGGGGAACAGGACATTGAGAAAACATCTCAGCCCAGTGCAGCCCAAAGTCACAAGTCAGATACTAACCCATATGCCTGAAATCGGTCCATAAAAGCTCCTTCTAACTCATGAAATCACAGGTCAATGGGTCCAGAGTCCCGGCACCAACAGGGGTCTCCCCATGGCTCCTCACTTCCAGGGCTCAGGGTCCATAACAGCATCCCGTGGTGGCAGAAGCAACTCATCGCTGGCGGAGGTCTCCAAGTGGCTGCCCCAGCCTTAAAGGTTCGGCTCCATCAGGGCAAAGCCGTGTGGTTTCTCCACTGGCTACTCCATCCTCCCAGACGCCACCATTCTGTGTTGCCTGTGGTTACTCATCTCTGAAACTAACTCCCAACAACTGGGGAAGATAGCTTCTCATCTTCACGAGGGAAAAAATTCCCAGGAGTCTCAGGTGAAAGCCATGCCCACACAGAGGCCTCATCGGCTACTCAATGACTATCTCCAGATTAACAGGCCAGACTCCACCCCTACATTTCAATCATAAAATTAACATAAGTACATGACTGCCACAACCAGGCACTGAAAAACTGTGACCCATGGACCAAATCCAGACTATTTTTTTTATAAATAAAGTTTTATTGGAACAAAAATATGCCCCTTATCTAAATATTGCATATAACTTGAGCTATAGCTGCAGAGTTGATTAGGTGAGACAGAAATCATATTGACATCAAGGTCTAATGATTGACTGTCTGGAACTTTATAGAAAACAATTGCTGATTTTCAGTGTAGATCATTTTTTCATGATGCATGCTACGTAGAAAACAAATTCTAAAAAATTTAGCAGGTATTTCATAAAAAATGAGCTCCATGGTTTTAAGTGTGGGAAGTATCATGATCATGAAATTTAAATTTCTTAATTATAAATAAATTCAGTGCTTTTGATGAGCTTTGTTATTTTCACAAGATGGTAATAATATACAAAGTTTTACAAAACACTTGACTATATAATTCTTTTTGACATGGATTATCTTCTAGTACCAATGACCCACGGTTGTCATCAGTCTGAGTTGTGCAAATTGCTTATAATTCAAGCATTTCTCTCTGTTCCCCAGAGTTCATTGCGACCATGGTTTCCACATAGCTGTTTATGGTCAAATATCTAACTAACAGTAATGTGTATTTTCCTCACCTATGTCTTTTTTATGATTCTAGGAAGTGAACCCACTGAGGATAAATATATGTCTGCTAATTGAGCACAGATTCTCCTTTGTAGCAGAAAGGCATAGAATCTGGCTCGTGTCTAAACCTCAGTTCATCCAGGGAGATCTTTCCTCATATATTCCCATTCCTATCTAGGTTAGATGCAAACTAGGTTAGATGCTGCTGCTATTCTCCTTTCATGACACTTATTTTTTATTACCCCTGGTGATTTTTCATGATTTCTCTACTCAGTTATAAACCTTATGATGGGTAAGATCCTTGTTTATGCAGTACACCTTTTGAGCACTTATTTAATATATTTTTGAGTGAAGATTTAGGCCTGTTCAAGCCATTTGGTCTCTAGGCTGTCCCTGTAAGTCATAGTCTTTCATCTCCTGTATACAATAATGCCCAGAACTGGATTAGGGCTTTGGTTTTCCCTCTTTCTATCACAGCTTATCTCTAAGACTCTGGAATCTCAGGAAGGTAACAAGCGTCTGACAATCCTGCCTTGCTACTCTTGATCCTCTTTTCCAGTGGTTGGGATCCCTCAATTTAAATGGATAGTTGGCCTTTTACTGGAAATAATCACTCTTCAAACCCCATATATCAAACCATACCTGCTTCTCTGTCACTCTGCTGGAACTTTGCTACCATCGGTTGCATCTGCATTGCTGACAGTGGCCTAAATCAAAACAGAGTTTTTTTTCCCACTTCTTTTGCTCATTTGTCTTGACTGACCTTTGGCCCCCTTGCTATTGACTGGGCCCATGTCTTGTAACTAGTAAGTTAGGTTAGTAAAACTAAATTAACACTTTAGTGTTAGTTTAAGTGGCTTCCTTACACTTCTATTTCCTTAAAGGGCCTCTGTTGTCAACCCGCAGTTCATCTCTACAATAATAATATAAGAAAGAAGATTCAGATTTTCTAAACTTAACACCACTGCCTCATTAGAATTTCTTGCTTGCTTATTTCTAGAAGTGATGACAATTAGGTTCAGCTACTATTATTTGAGAATGCTTATACAATTCCTTTGCGGTTGATAAAACTTGTTTTTTTACTTAAGTAGGGAGTACACCCTCAACACAAGAAAAGTTTGTTGTAATAATCTGGTATTCTATGATGCTCACCTACCCAACATGATCACTGAAGGTAAAATGGTTGTATAAATAAATGTGGTGAAGAAATTTGATGGTGCCCAGCTATTGAAAGATATAGCCTCTGGGGTTTTGAAGACTTGAAGATGAAAAAGCGGCCATCTAGCTAAGAAGCAACAAAAACCACATGGAAGAAGCACAACAACCTGTGTAAATCATGAGGTGTTGATGGGATCAGTTAATAGGCATCTAAGACCCAGAACGAAATCATGCCCAAATTGGGTGGGGTATGGAGTGGAGACACAATGCCCATATGTAGACAATTGGACATCACCCTACAGAGGAGTCACAGGGAAGAAATGAGCCAGTCAGGGTGCAGTATAGAATCCATGAAGTA
Organism: Nesogale talazaci; assembly: GCA_004026705.1. Taxonomy (NCBI): domain Eukaryota; kingdom Metazoa; phylum Chordata; class Mammalia; order Afrosoricida; family Tenrecidae; genus Nesogale; species Nesogale talazaci. Next base: position 30,732 of record PVJH01022448.1, read on the forward strand.
GACAATTTTCCTCTAGCTTTTTGATGCTTCCTTCCCTTCCACTATCATGACCTCAATTCTACTTTACAAATCATATTAGACTAGAACATATGCACTGCTACAGATAAGAGCCCACAAGACAGGGAATCCAGGTTACCCTTCAGGGCCAACAATGAGTGTAGAGATACCAAGAGGATTAGGGGAGGGTGGTGGGGGAGAGGGAATCACATGGATCAACCGAGTACCCCCTCTCAGGGGGATGAACAATGGAAAAGTAGACCGAGGAGTGACGGAGGACTATGTAAGATATGAAAATAATAATGTGTCTATTATCAAGGGTTGATGAGGGAGAGTGGGCGGGAGATGGAGGGGGGAAGAAATGGGATGTTGATATCAGGGGCTCAAATGGGAAGAGAATGTTTTGAAAATGATGATGGCAGGTTATGTGCAAATGTGCTTGACACACGAGATGAATGTATGTATTGTGATAAGAGATGTAAGAGCCTCCAATAAAAGTATTCCATACCAAGACAAAGCAAAAAAACCCTTGTTTTTTTTTAATATTCTATGTAATAATCAAGAAATTGAATCACAAAACTGCAGTCTTGTTTTAGAAACAGGCATTTTGGAAAAATGAACAGGGAGCTAGATAAATGAATTAGGAGGTATTCGATTACTTTATTTTGGGTACAGTAGATTCAAAACAAACTTGTGATATGTAGACTTAGGGGAACATCTACAAAACTCAATTAAACATGCTGCTATTAAAAATTAATAAAGAGATTCAATTTTGTGGATTATTTGTTGATAAATAGGCTTGTTAAATGTTTACTCTTTAGCTTCATTTCTGCTCTATAAATCCACTGTTAGATGGGTAATGGTGTTCAGCTTAAGGAACTTATTACTTCTTGTAGAAAAATTTCCCTAAACTCTGTTTTTGGATGTATAATTATGTGAAATAAGAATTTTTATGTAATATAACCTCATGAATATATATATCAAGAATACATGGCATTGTATTTGAACTCAAAGAGCTTATCCTTAATTCTTGCCAGGAAGATGAAACTACACAATGAAAACAAACAAACATAAAAATTACAAAACTATAAAAGGATAGATCAAGGTCAAGATCTCTCTCCTCCATCCTATTGCTGTCCTGGGTCTCCACAACTCTTATGGTGCCAGAACTATTTAGAAGACCAAGAAAGAACTACATGTTTTAATTAAATAACACATGGCAGAAAGCACGAGATACCAGCTTGGGTTTATCAGGCAGAACAGGAGCTATCCTTGTGCTAAACAGACAGGCACTAAGGAAAAGAGAGAACCCGAGAGACAAGTCTAAAAAAGCTTGGGAGCTATTTAATACAACATCCTAGGACAAATTCTAACACTACCCATGTACGCGCGGGGAGCCACATTGAAGAAAGGCAGCCTGGTGTAGAATAATGATGGAGTAAAGTAAATGACACGGAACTATGACAAATTCAAAACCCAACTGGAAAATTAGGAAAGAGAATGAAGTGTCCTGTGTAATGACACCCTGACAATTACCCCCGAGCAGCAGGGCATGTCCTGACACATTTACCTATCCTGGTGCTGCAGGCATTAGTGCCCCGGCTTTCTGTTTGAACAATGAGGCTTTGTGCCCTATTGTGTCCCGTTTTCCCTCGCAGTGTCTCTGTCAGGCATGGGGCTGAGATGAGCTGGCATTTGTGGTTTGTTATAAGTTTAGGGGAATAGACAGTGAAGGACCCTGGGCATTGTATGCCTGGCTTTCTAAATAAAGACAGAAATTTTTAGAAATGGAAACAACTAATACGAACAGCCACTTAGGAAATTTTACAAGGAAAACTCCCCCCACCCCAAAGAAACTCTGACTCTTAGACCTAGACAAGGTGTCAAATTGTAAGATGATTTTATCCTCCTGTATACAAAATTGCAGAGAAAAACAAAGCAGCAGGAGGTCCAAACATGTCAATCAGAGAGGAGACAGCACATTCTAGACTGGGAATATAATTAAGTAGAAGATATAAAAATAGGATTTCCCAACCTGGCAAGTGGAAATATAAACCAACTGGCAGAAGAGTGGAGGATAATCTCACCCTTTTGGAATAACTATAGAAAAACATTAGGAGTCAGAAAATGGAAACTGGTGAAGGAGTCAGGAAAGGGAGGCAGACGATGGAAACACATTAAGTGTACGGAAGTGATGAGGTCGCCAAAACCTATGACAAGGCTCTAACTAATTTGGGGACAAAGATATTGATACCCCCCCCCTTTTTTTAAAGTAAAAGATTCATAAAAGATCACCTTGAGAGTTTAACAGATATAAATTTAGTAGCTTATAAAACTGAACCCCTTTGCTTGAAAGACTAAACAATACAATCACACCTTGAAGAAATATTTCTACTTAGCCGTAACCATTCATACGAAACATTAGTCACTCTGATGTAAGCTGCAGGCGTTTACTGCTTTCACAGGCACCTGCCTTCCACGCCAGGGTTCGTTCTACTAATGGTATGGAATCCACTATACGCTTTTCACCCCTTATATTAATTGCATTAAAAAAATAAGTAAGTAAAGATCCATGCATTATGTTCCTTAAAAGAGGCTGTGATGAAGTGAAAAAAGCTGCTTAATAAAATATAATAAAAGTATTTTACATTCATTTCTTAACTGTAATAAGTGGAATTAGAGGAGGAGGAGAAAAACCTCTCACAGCCGGACCAGCCCTAAGACTCCTTCTCTTATTCTCTACTTAAAAGCTATCAATTTAGAGCTGTCCTATGTATTGCCCTGTGAATTGAACAAGCCTTTTCAGTCTTTAATTAAGGGTGAAAAACTCTTTGAACATCACAGCATTCATCTGTTCATGTGTGGAAAGCCTAGTGTAACAAAAGAATTTAATCAAACTACAAGCCTAATAAAGACTACATTGCCTGAACTAAATGATGTTATTGCAGTAGCGGCTCATAGTTTTACATTTAAAAAAGCGGGTCAGAGTGTTCATTCATCTTGATTAGCAATGCCAACCTAATTACTTCTGGAGGAAACAGTAATTAGCTGGAGTCTCACCTCATTAATCATGACATTCTTGTAGCAGACTATTTTTATCTGATAAATGGCTTGGATTGGAACAAGGGGTATATTTGAATTCTAGTTAATTGTACACAGCTTGCTGCATAACATTTCACATTTTTATCATTTAACTACTTCCTTTCTGTGAACCTCTTGAGCTTTTGTTGTTTACGCGTAGTCTTGTGGTGAGTTAGAAAAAAAAAAAGGACTGACTTAATGAGAAGGTCAGTTTTCTTGTTAGTCAATGTCTCTGAATCTGGGTTTTAAAGAATCAGAGGCCAGCATCAAGGATCTCCATATGCAGATTAAGTTACTCAAATCAACAAGACCCTTAAAGTTTCAGCTGTGAGTCCAAAGTGAATGATTGCATTTGATAGCTTTCTGACAATACAGCTTCTATTTGTTCAATCACAATAATGAATAAAAAGTACTGTTGTATGTATGGAAGAAATCAAAATAAATTCAGCTAGATGCTCAGGGTCCCTCAACAAATGTGAACGAGTTGCTACTGACACAACAGAGAAGAAAAAGTTTGGGACTGGAAGACCTGGCTTTTACTCAGCTGTGCGGAGGTACTGTTTCTCTGTAGTCACTTGACTCTGAACATCTCTTATCAGTTCCTCTCAGTCTTGTTTTCCAGGATTAAAACATCTAGTTAATAAGAACACCCTATTTGTTGCTCTCTCCTGTTTCCTATCCATGTTTGAGTCTTTCTGTGGAACACAAGTAGACGTCATTGAGTACAGAAAAAATTTTTATTTTGTTCCTTGTGGTAAGAATGCTTGTTTACTGCTAAGAGTAGTGCCAGAGGAGGTTGGCAGGAATTGCACAGGATGGCTTGAGTCACTGTTGAGAGCAATAGAAAACTACCTTGCAAGGTGAGGAATTACCTTGCGAGACGATGAATGATAAACACAAGCAACTTCATCTTGAAGGCAAATGAAAGTCCTACAAGGCCCCACAGAAATGCTGCGTCGCAGCAAGGAAGTAAACAAGTGAATTAGGAACTACCCCAGACATATCTGGGGGAACCCTGATAAGACTTTAAATGTTGTAAAAGAGCCAGCAAGACTGCCTATTAAAGGCCCCAGTGGAAGACTGAACTCAAAGAGCCGGGAACCAAGGAGACATCAACTCCTGCTCTCTCCAACTCTACCCAGGGTGAGTACACCGATGAAAGTGCCGCTTAACAGGGCTATGATGTTGAATTAACTACCCTCATAGTAACAATTTAGTTTTAAGATTGTTAGATTGTTTAATGTGTGTTTGCAGTGAATAAACCAAACATTTGAACATGAAAAAGTATGCAGTAATTATTGATCGCGCAGCTCAGTTACTTATGTCTCAGATTCTTCATACAAGAAGAGTAGAATATTTACCAAGAGAAATTAGTTTCCTATTCAATAATGTGTATGCATTTTGTGACATCTGTTGTGAACAACGCAATGTAATTTTCTCCCTGTATTTCCTCTCTCTGCTTGCCTATCATTTTTGTCTCCTAAATTTTGTTCTTGGGAAAATGCTGCCTCTTTGATCTTACATAGTTGGCTGTCCTGGTGATCATGTGCCTTGGGGAAGCGATTTCTTACTTTTTGTGTCTGTTTATTGTTTACCTGAAACATTCTCTCTGGGAGTGGGTTCAGTTCTAGGTTTGAAAAGTGTTTAATGGTTGTTGTCTTAGGGGTTCCACCAGAGTCATTTCTTTTACAGTCCCAATCACAGCAGCTGGTTATGGTACCTGGGTACCATTTAGTGCTTCTGGTCTCAAGCTAATGGAGACTGTGACTTGTGTGGCTCATTAATCCTCTAGACTAATTGTTTGCTTGAGTCCAGAATTCCTCACCCCCCTTTCCCCCCGACTCTTCTTTGTTCCAATTGGAGAAAGACCAATAGTTGAAGCTTAGTGAGCCAATCATAGCTTTTAAGATCCCGGTCACTAGTCACCAAAGTAGGATGTAAAACACTGTCATTGTGAACTAGAGTATGCCAAGGCACCTTCTTGTCCCTTGACATTATAGTCGCGAGCCTCAAGCCCAGTGCCTCATCCCCTCAAGTTGCTAGCTTACGACTAAGGTTTTTCATTATTGTGTCCCTGTAACCCTTATTATATACCTGAATATATTTGCAGCACATGGAAATACATATGTAGAAATATATTCTGTTAAACCTATATATGTGAATGGGTGCATTACCACTTGACACCCCGCACCTGACTAGTTTACATATTCCCCCTATAAAATGTTGTTTATTACTGCTCTTGCAGGATTGTGCATGTGATAATATTTATTACTGCTGCCTTGAGGAGCCCCACAGCACCATGGGCTACGTGTTGGGCAGCTAACTGAAAGGCCAGCTGCTAGTTACGAGGCGCCAGCTATTCCATGGGGAAAGACGGAAGTCTGCTTCTGTAAAGACTCATCTAGCTTTGGAAGCACCATAGAGTAATTCTATAGTGCCCTATGTCTCCGAACTGACCACACGGCACTGGGTGTGCTTTTCATGCTGCCTCTTACTCTTGCTGCCTCCCGGTGTCTTCCTTTGCTTTGCTCATATTGCACTCATCGTCTGTGGATGCCATTGCAAGATGGCGCCAGACCGCGCCCCAGCCATACAAATTGAGCAGTAAACAAGCAATACTGCGCATGCGTTAAGCAAGGCCTGTGACGCAAAAAGCCGCTGCACCTATCCCGGAACGCCCCGTCACTAATCAAGGTTTATAAGCCCAGGGCTGTGGGTTTTCAGGGTCTTCCGCAGCTGACCTCGGGTCTAGAGGCAGCTTCAATAAACTTCGCTAAGAACGCCATCAGAAGGATCCTGACTA
>PVJH01022449.1:0-36445 GCA_004026705.1 Nesogale talazaci
CTGGGGTGGCCGAGAGCATCTCCTCCCTTACCATCAGGCTCAGAAATCTCTACGAGGTTCTTAGTCCCTTGGCCTCGTCCCTCTCCTGGAATATTGCAATTACTTCCCCAGGGGCCTCTGTCTGCCGCAATCTGTCCTCCACCTTGTGACCAGAGCGGGTTTCTTCGAGTGGTGGACGGGGTGCCGACTGGGGGTGGGGCACCTCTGCCCTCCTGGGACTTCCTGTCAGAGTCAATGGCCCCAGTTCAGACTCTGCGTCTGGTCCTCAGGCTAAACACCAGGGCTCCCGTGCGTGCCCAGGAGCCCCCAGGGGTGCCCTCCACCCCCAGGGGTAGGACTGTAGCACAGAAAGCAAGGCCACACCTGCTACCACTCGGCACACCTGCTCTTGGACTTGCCTTCATCTCTCCTGATCCTCAGACCTTCACTCGTGGGCCCAGTCCCGAATCGGACCAGCCTGGCGCAGGGCTTGCAGGAAGCTTTATATCTTGCGTCCCCAGGTCCCGTGGAGCAAGGAACCAACAGCCTGGACCCTTTCTGCTCAGGCTTCGCCCACCCTGCTTCATCCCCGTGCCGCCTCCTGACTGACTCCGGGGTTGCTCCCTCTGCTCTGGGACTGCTCCCCGCTATCCCAGAACTGCCGCCGCCTGCCTGGTCCTGCTTTGTTCACCTGAGAAACGCTGCTCAGTCTCTAGGGTGGGGGGTGGTCTCCCCGGATTCTCTGGGTCACCAGCGGAGTCAGTGGTCACTGCCGAGTCCCTCCCTTGCTCTCCGTCTCGGTTTTGTTGCCCTTGAGCGTCCTTCATCAGCTCCTGCCATAGCAAGTGCATGGTGCTTTTGGCATTTGCCTTTTTCATGACGCGTCTGGAATCAGAGGTGTGCCACCGGTTCTGGTAGAACAAAGGCATTTTTGAGTCAAGCTCGTCTCCTCTTCCAACTCAATGACGTGGAGCTGGGGCCGGGGTGAGGGGTGAGGAGGAGGGGGTGCGGGAGTTGGGTGGGTACCATGGAAGGTGAAGGTGGGGAAGAGAAACGAAGCAGAAAATGAAAACAAATAGCTCATTCCTTCTCATCATGCCTGATTTCCCGACTGGCTTTTCAGCAATCATTTTAATTACTTGCTCGAAGATTGGGCATCCATCACCTCGGACGTGGCGCTTCTGCAGAGTTGAAACCCGGTGCTGGTTGCCCGGCCTTCGCTGGGCTCAGCCCTCCCTGGGGAGGCGGAGCCAGGGTTGGCCAGGTGACTGCCCCTCTGGCTTTTGCCCTTCTGCTGAGCTAAGTGTCAGGGGGTCATGACTGAGTCGAATGTCCTTTGGATCCAGGGTCAGTCACCTGGGCTTGAGAAGGGTGAGCCACAGGATACTTAGTGGGGGTGGCGGTTGGGGGGCTGGATAGAGGAGAGAAAGGTCAAGGCACCTGGACTCTTAGAACCTTGTGAATTCAGAGTAAAAAAAGAAAGAAAAGAAACAGTGCTTTTTCTCCTGTTGTGCTGCTTCCAGTGGTGGGGGTGGGTTTTGTGAACGTACAAAGGTGGGTGACATGGGGCTCTGGCCACAGAGAGCATGTAGGCTCTTGATAACGGAGCCTTGGGCTTTGGCATCCAGAGGACAGGCTCCATCTTGCTCTCATTTTGCTCCTTCTGGGGGGGCCTGGGTGAGCACCTGTCTTTGGACTGTGGTTCCTCTTGTATTCCCACAAAGGGTATGAGGTTCTAAAAGAGAAAAGAACAAAACAGAAACAAAATCCCACACCATAAAAACCTGAGGGCTGGGCCCGGCCTTCTGCCTGGATGTCTGGGCCGGTGGCCACCCGGCGCGGTCTGACAGGTCAGTTTGAGGCCTTGGTCTCTGTGAACTTGCCATGGTTCTTCTGGAGGGTGGCATCCCGGGGTCTGAGCCTCTAGGGTGGGGGGTGGTCTCCCCGGATTCTCTGGGTGAGGAGGAGGGGCCTACGAACAGCTGGGACACCCGGGGCTGTCGGCCTGGTGGGGTTTAGTGGGCACGGCCCTGTCTCGCGGCCGTCTCTCTCTTTTATCTGGGTGTGTTGGGGTTCCCTGTCCTGCAACATGTGGGGCAGCTGGGCTGCCTCACTCCACCTGTCTGGAGAGGCCTCCCTGGAGGGGGCACACCTGGGAAACCACTCTTTTCTTTCTGCGACTTTCGCTGCCCTTTCTCCCCAACACCATCTCTCCGAGGGGGATTTTATAGCTCCCCTTGGTCACGCCTTGCTCCTTAAACCCAGACGTCCCGGGTGGGGACACACGGGGCAATGCGAGAACACATGTTGAATGAGCTGACGAGTGAATGAGCTAGCCGCCCTCCTGGCTTCTTTGCCTCCCAGGACATTTTGGCTCAAATGAGAGGCAAGGCCTGGGGGGGGGGGGTTGGGGGGACAGGGGAGAGGCCTGTGTTCTATAAAGTGATGGAAAACTCCCTACCTCTGAGTGGAGCTTGGCTCTAGACTGGGAGTAGGGGAGTGGGGGAACGGTTTCGTTGTTTTGCTTGGAGAGGGTATTAAGAGCCGCCCACAAGCGTGGGGCGGGTGGGGTGGGGTGGGGGGACTTGAGTGTTTGCTCAAGATCACTCAGCTAGGAAACAATGGCTGGTGGTTGGGTAGGGCAGTGGTGTGCTTAGGCCTCCTTGACTTTAAAGAGCGCTTTCCATTTCCCATGCTGAGGCTTTCTAGAGTGTGCGAGAGGACGCTGAAGGACTCCCCCCTCTCTCCCCCCTCTCCACTCCCGCACCCCCCACCCCTCAGCCAGGCGGTGGACAGTGGCTGCCAGATCTGAGTCTATGGCCTGACCTGCAAGTGCGTGCCCAGTCCTATTTTCCATCTTGCTCGCCTTCCTCCTCTTTAGCCTTCTCTTCAATTCCCCTTGTCTCTAAGTCCAGAGTGCCTTCCAACTCCTGCTTCTTTAGACTAGGCGTTTCACGAGCCAGCGGGGCCACTGGAGTCTCATAGAGCTGCTCTCCTCAGCCATGAATTTCCGGCCTGTCCCTGGTTGCCAGTGAGAGGTGACAGGGGGCGATGAACACCCCTCCCCATAACTGGACGCAATGATGCTTCAGGTAGCCCTTCCTTTTGGCTCTCAGCAGCATGGAGCGTCAAGACACGCGCGCCCCCCCCCCCCGCCCCACACACCCAAGTGGTTGCTGTTGATGCTTGGAGGGTGTGGGGCTTGCTTGCCCAATAACGGCCCAGGGCAGACAGACCCCCTCACTAGGAGGAAGACACAAAGAACCCCCCTCTCCCTCCTGGGACATACCTCTTCTCCTGGCCCTCTGCCTGCCGCAGGGCAGTTTTAGGGCAGGCAGTAGCCATGCTGCACTTCTGCCCTTTGGACTGGTTTTGAGTTGAGAGGAGACCCCTATTTAAGGGCCCCTTATGGAAGGATTCACTGTCTATGCATAGTTTAAAGGCAGCCGAGAGACTTAGCTAAGAGTTAGGCTCTCTGATTCCTGTAAGAGCGCTTTCCATAAGAGGTCTGTCAGAGGGGGGCAGTAAGGGGAGAGGACGGGGGCGCAGGTGGGTCCTGCTGGGCAGGGCTAGGGAGAGATCCCAGGTGAACGGGTCTTAGGGGCCAGGATGTCAGGCCCGAGTGTTGTGCCGCAGCTCTTGGGCATCTTTCAGGCAGTTATAACCCTCCTGACAAAACACCCGTGGAGAAGGGTAGGTCCCGCCTGTCCTCCCCGAGGATGGATTCCTGGAACCTGGAACCATGCTGGAAGTGGGGGTGGGGGTGGGAGTGTCAAGGTGAGAGAGCAGCAAGCTGGTTCCCTTGGGAACCATAGGCCACAACTGTTTGGGAGAAGGCTATCTTTGGCCCTGGGGGCCCACTGAGCTGTCTGCCGAGGTGTCTTCTAGCATCATGTGGTTCTTTAGAAAGAGGCTGAAGACAGAGGGGACACTGAGCAGATGCAGGGAGATGGGGAGCCGCACCAGGGCTCCTGGCTGGGGGTAAGGCCAGGATGGGCAGCAGATGGTGCCCAGAGACAGCAAATTGGCTGCCGCTGGCACTGGCTGACAGGGACCCGGGCCACCCAGGTGCGTGCTGGAGCGGGAAGGCGGTGCCGAGTAGCCCGGGAGGAACTGGGTCAAGTGTGACAAAAATCAGAAGGCAGATCCAAGGGCATGGGTGAGGAAGAGAAAGGGAGAGCTTTCTGCCCCAGACAGGTCATTTTTAATACCTTGCAAGTGTAGTTGGTTTCCCTGTTGAGGCTGTCCCGCTCCCCCGAGCATGGCTCCAGAGTGACAATGAGCAGGAGACCCCAGGCTATCCGCACCGGGGTGGCGGAGACACCCGAGTCAAGGCTTGAGACCACTTTCTGGGCTAGCTTCCCCACCCCCATTGCCTACCTTGCCCACCGCGTGGCAAGTTTTTAACACTTAGAAACAGTGATAGCATCTCTGAGGTCACCTGAGCCTGACCCTTCATTGGCTCAGCTGGGACAACGCAGACAGACTGCTGTCCTCCATCCTCGGCTGCTCCACTGCCCCCCTCCCTGGTGTCTTCTCAGGTTCTTTTTGTGAACCGTTTGGACCAGCACTCCCGCCCCCTCCCCCGCCCCCCCCACCATGGTTTCCTTTTTTCACTTCCCATCTCCACAATTCCTTTCGAGGAATTCCCAGAGGAGGGTGTGCTTGCCGTGGGCACCATGTACCTGGGGCACCCCTTGGGACAGGAGCCCAGTCCTTGACCGGCACTTGGCTCTGGTTTCTCTTTCCTGATCTGGCGCTTTACGCAGTGAAGCCTGTAGGTACTGTGTGTGCGGTACCGTGCCAGGTCCACCCGCTTGGTCTCCTCTGCCTGCAACCTCCCCCTGCCCACCCCCTCTGGTCACAGAGCAATCCTGGATCCTAAGAGTTCCCCAGCAGTCAGGTCTGCCACCTTATTATTATTATTTTTTAAAGCATTGGTTCACCACACTAGCCTACATCACCTCAGGGCAAAGCTTGAGGGGGTCTATTTCCTCTATTTCCTCTCGCTGTTTCTTAGTGGGTGGTGATGACACCAAATCTTCCCCCCTTTCAGAGATCTGCCTGCGAGCTCAGTTCTGGACACTCCCACCCCCCCATCCCCCTTACACACACACACGCACACACGCACACACACACAATGTAGCCATTGTTTTGCTCTGGCCTGACCCCTCCAGTCCTTAGCAAGCAGTCAAGGAGAAAAGACGCTCTGAGAAGGGGATCTGTGGCACCAGCTAGCTCTACTCCTTAAGGAAGAGAGGGGGGGGGGGAGAGAGAGAGAGAGAGAGAGAGAGAGAGAGAGAGAGAGAGAGAGAGAGAACAACGTAACAAAAGGGGGAAGCACCTCTCTGACTTTGGGTGAGGTGGCATCTCTGTGGGCCACAATCTGCCTTGTGTGATTGCTTCATATACACAATCACCATCTCCCTGCTTCCTCAGGCAGCTGAGAAGAGGCGAGATGCACATTCATGCACAGCTCCACTCCAGGCAAGCAATGCGGGAGGACTGGGGCGGGGGGGGGGGGCGCGCTCTCCTACACCTCCCAAGAAGCCCCTCTGAATAGGCAGTCCCCTACACTTGCCTTCATGTTAACAGATCAGGAGTCTTCCAGGAGACAGACAGCTGTTTCTAGAAGCAGGCTTGGAATCTGTCTCTGAACCAGGAAGGGTGGGAAACCACCTTCCTCTTCTGACTCCCTGACAGAATCGGGAGTTCTGGGGGCAGAGAGAACGCCAGGGTCCAGGTACCTAGTGAAATAAACTTTGGCTCGTGGCCTCTTCTGTGTTTGACCAGAGGGTCTGTGTGCTGGTTCTTGTGAACCCTCCCTCATTCATCTGTAGTGACTTTTGAGTGACTACTGTGGGTACAGCTCCGATTCTTTCCTGCCCCCACCCCCCCCACCCCCGTCCCCTGCACACACACACACACACACACACACACACACACACACACACACGGGGTTTGGTTGGGCTGGGGGAGGAGCAGCAGAAGCAGGTTTATGAAAAGGACGTGATTGGGTGGTTCTTCCAGATAGCAGCTGGCAAATTGGCGGAGACACACACTCCTGGGACCGGGAGCATGGAGAAGCACAGGCCATTCCGGGAGCTGACAGGAACCTGTCAGGCCATCTCCATCTGGGAGGGGAATGGCACGTGCAGAAGTTGCACCTGCCTTGCCAGGCCTTTGGGAAAGCACCAGGGCTTTGAGTTGAAGAGATATGAGGACAGGCATTCCAGGCCGGGCGAGTGGTGGGAGACGGAGGCGGGAGGAGGTGGGTGGCTTCTCTGGAGACGGAATCCCCGGGTTATCTTTGTTAAATGGGTCTGGTTGAAGATGGATGAGTCCCCTGGGGCAACTGGCAGAAGCCCCTCGTTCTGAAGCTCCTCTTCCCCAGGCACCAAGAAGGACCTGAGCAGAAGGCTTCTGGATTGACCATGTGACAGGAGACCTTGGTAATAGCCAAGCATGCAAACCATACCCTACCCCACCCCCTTTGTATTCTCGGTGTGCTGCTCAGAGTCCTCAATACGAAACACAGCGTGTTTAAGAAACCCCCCCTTGAAACAGGGCAGCTGGTCCTGGAATGGGAGCCCTTTTGTCCCGAGGACCGGCCAGGGTCCCCAGAGGAACATGGGTCTGTGTCTATGGGTCATACCCATAGTCATTAATATGCATGATCTCTGGTGCAGAGGTGAAGGTGCCGGCAGCTTGAACAATGAGGGGAGGGGAGTTCAAATCGCAGCAGGTGACCCAATGAGACTCAGACACCAGCCTTTTGTCTCTGAAGTCTCTTCACGCCCCCAAAAGGGTTGAGACATGGCAGGGAGGATGTGAGAAGGGCGGGCGTGGCAGTGGGAAAAGAGCCATGCAAGAGAATTGTATTCCAAGGTGACAACAACAGTTCCAGGGGCTCGACCCTGTGGTGTCTGTCTGTGGGATATGTGCCAGGTCTACATTTGGTAGCTCAGAAAAGGGGGACTCCTGGTTTGCAGATCTTAATGACATTCCTTTTCTCTTAAGCCCTCCCTGGGGAGGGGTGAGGTGGGGAGTAGGGCTGGGTGCTTCCATTACCCCATGGTGGTAAGGGGGGGGGGATGCAGGCATGTCTTCTTTGAGATGGGGGCGGGGGCAGGAGAGGGGAGACCTGATGAATGGCCATCCACAGCCTGGCCTCTCACACTCTGCCTGCGTTCCAAATCCTGACCCTGCCACCTGCCAGTTCCGTGTTCCTGGGCAAATGACTTCGCTCCTCTGTGCCTCTTTCCTCATCTGTAAAATGGGGATAATAATAGAACCAGCCTGATGGATGTGCTGTGAAGATTAAATGAGCTAATGCGTGGGGAGTGCTCAGCACGGTGCCTGTCTTGCAGTGAACGCTTTGTGAGCTTTGACCCTCCTGTCTTCACATGGGCCCAGGACTTGCCTCCCCTGGCAAGAACTCTCTGGTGATTCCAGCCCTGTGGGCATGACAGAGGTGTGGCATCTCCAGGTTGGGGGTTCGTGCCCTACCTTGGTGGCTGGAGCTCCTTCCTCTTGGTCTTCTCGTCTTCCATCCCCTGTCCTGGATTGATGTTCTAGAGGATTTATGAGGAAAGGACACCAAGTATTGGATCCAAAGGGTTCTCTGAGGTCATCTAGTCCAACACCTCTGCTTTCCATGTCAGGACAACTTAGATGGAGCGTGTGACTTGCACAAGGCCCCTGCTGAGCTTGGTCCTCAGGTCAGCCTTGATGGAGCTGCCACAGCCGCAGACCCCGGGCGTCAGAGGAGGTGCAGGGGACCTGTGGGTTGGAAGCCTCTGGGGTAGAGGGGACAGCCTGCTTCAGTGGTCGACAAAGGTCTAACTAGATTTATTTTTAGGTGGAGGGGGAATGGAAAATGCTCCCACGGTCATTTTATAAGACAAGTTGGCCCTGCTGGAAGACAGGGGAGAAAGGAGGAAAAAGACAGTCACTTTTTAAAGAGGCTTCCCCCTCTCCCTCCCCCACTGCCCCCAAAAAGGTAGCCCATGATACTCATGGGAGCCTGGTGGTCTACTGGTTACACACTGGGCTGCCGTCCGAAAGGCCGGCTGTTGGAAACCACCAGCTAGCTGCTCAGTGGGAGACTGGCTGGGCTAGCTACTCCTGTGAGCACTTCTAGTCCTGGACGCCCACAGGGCCAGGTTTGCCTGCCCTATAAGGCTGCTATGAGCCGATGCATGGCAGTTCTTTTTTTAAAGGACTGTGAACACTCCTCGAACAATAGCATCCTCTGTGGGCTGAGCTCACCGCCAGCAGAGGCAGCGTCACGGGGAGTGGGGGTGACTCTGTGGGTCCGGGCTGCCCCTTTGGCCTCCTGCGTCTATGATGGTGGTGTTTTCGTAGTCCAGTAGGTTGTAAATTGTTGACAAACTTGGACTCTCCTTGGGAGGCGGGGCGTGACACCCCGGGGATGACGTAGGGCACCTGTGAACCAGAACGTCTGCCCAGGGGCTTCCTATCCTTCCTCTCCACCCCTAAGAAGGCAGTCCCGTGTCTCAGAACCCAGGGCTGAAGTAGCAATGGCCTCACGCTGACATCGACGGATGGAAATCCTAACCCCGTGGTTGGTCCCCGACTGCAAGAAATGCACAACCATCCAGCCGGGGTTCCAGAGCCCACTTCCCGGCCCGTTGAAGGCATCTGTCTGGCTGCTGACCCAGTGGGAGGGGTGGCGCTACGAGCGCCCCACAGCCGCCACCAGTAGGTTAGAAACAGCCTTCGGCTTCCTACTGGCACGACCAGTGCCTGGGCCCCTCCTTCAATGCTCAGAGTTGCTTCCAGTGCTGTGGGAATCCCTCACCACAGCATCGACGAGCACGGCACACACCAGCTTATACGTTGACACCACTCATCTCCAATCAGTTCAACTCCATCAGGGAGAGACGGGAGACGTCAGGTGAGCTAGGATGCAGCCACGTTGGCGCGGTCCTTTGTGGCACAGATCCCTGACTTCGAGTGAAGGCCAGCCAGCTCTTCTAAGTACCTTGTAGAGACCCCCCCTCCCCCCACCATCCCCATGGTGGGATAAAGAAAGCCAGGGTAGATGGGTGGGGCAGATGGGGACAGGGTACTTCTGTGCTCTGGAAGGGGCATGCCCTGTCTCTTTAGCTCGGCGGCCTCCTCTGTTCTCCTTCCCTGTGAATCCTCCCTGGGCGGGGGCGTCTGGGAGTCTTACTGGTGTCTGTGGAGGAACTGGGCTTGGAGGCGCGTGGGCCCAAGGGCCGGGGTGGCCCTCGGTTCAGGATCCACCTCCATTGGCTGAGAGCCCTGCTGGCGCCGTAGGGTAAGTGTTGGGCACACTCACCTGAGGGTCAGTGGTTCAAACCTACCAGCTGCCCTACAAGAGAAAGAGGAGGCAGTCTGCTCCTGTAAAGATGTACGAACCCCCGGGGACACTGTAGAGGGTCCCGATGAATTGGGACGGACTCAAAGGGATGGCAGGGGGCTTCTTTCTTTGTGTTGAGGTGGAAGAAGCAGCTTAATCCCAGAGATGAGAGGCCTTGGGACCCACAGGGGGAGGCCCAACGTCTCGTCCTGCTGAGCTGAGAGGAAGGCAAAAAGGAGACCAATGGCAGAAGGAGAGAGGAGGGAGGGGCGCCCAAGATGGAGCAGGGAGGGGCTTCCCTGTGCCTAGGGCTTGGTCAGAGGAAGAGAGCCACGAATGCCAAGGGCGTGTACTAATTGTGGCTGACAGGTACCGAGACGCACCCGCTTGAGTGCTTGCTCCACCCCCATCCCCACTCAGGGTGGTTAGGGACCATCTGTGGGCACCTCAATCTGGTGGAAGGACCTTGTTCTGTGGTCTGCCTGACCACTGAGCCAAGGCAGCAAAGTGTGGGTGTGGGTGTGGGGGAACCCCTCAGGAGCTATGCCGTTCAGCAAAGATTCTGGGTGACCCCTAGGGTCTGTGCGGAGCCAAGGGATGGGGGTGGGGAAGAAACTGCATCTTCAACCAGCTTTCTGAGCATTCCTGACACAAATTTGGACACATCTTGATTCTGGGAGCCCTACAGGGAAACAGACTCTTTGGGCAGCAGGTCCCGAGTGGGAAGGAGAGAGGGCGCTTGGTCCAACAGCTCTGTGTTGATGAGCACACCCTGGATGCCCACCGTTCATGCCCTGTGGCGGCCACACAGGAGCCTAGAAGGTGGGAAGCACGTGGGTCCCGCAAAGCGCAAATGGGATTCGACATGGGAGACATGTTGTAAAGGACGGGTGGACCTTAGCCGTGGGCTTCAGGCAGAGGGTGCCGGAGAAGAACAGGCTGGGGGCGGGGAGTGAGGGCAGGGCTACCGTAGAGGCTGAGGGAGTCACCTTGTTCGAGAGATGGTCAGGAGAGCGCAGGCCACACCCCGTAGAGGTCAGCTGGGCGGCTCCGAGTTGTGCATCTTGTTCACAGAAAGGCTGGATTTGAGAGGCATTCTAGGGACAGGACTGGGCAGTGCTTCCTTCTGTTGTGCAGAAGGTCGCTGTGGGTCAGAACCAACTGGAGGGCTCCGAACAGCGAGGGACATGACCCATAGAACCTCAGCAGAGGGTGCTGTGGTCAAAGTGGACGGCGAACGTTTATCTAGGGTGGAAGCTGGATCCGAGGAGGTGTCTTTTTACTTGTAACTGATGACGGGGGACAGAGAGAACTGTCACTGCCCACACACCAGCCTGTGCTGATAGAAGCAGAGGGATCTTTCCAGGCATTAGGGCATTTGGCTCACAACGCCAAAGTCACTGGCATCGAGTGGATCCTGACCTCTGGGACAGGGCAGAACTGGCCCCTGTGGGTTTGGGGGACTGTAACTCTTTACGGGAGGACAAAGCCCCGCCCCGCCTATCTCCCTAGCCTCCCTTGGATCTCCCATCAAACCTGGGATGACCTTAGTGTCCATCGAGCTTTGCTGGAGGAATCTCTGGAGTCTGGAAAGAGATCCTGGAACCCCCGAGGAACAGGTGGAGTGGGGAACAGGCAACTTGGGACAGAGGAGGCACCTTGTGGTATCTCTTGGGCAGAAGGCAGTTTGGGGGCTTATGCCTCCAGCACCTTCCCCAGCAGTTCATCTTTACTGGCTCAGCGGGAACGTGAGAACACTCACGCGTCTGATCACACCCATCTTTGAGTCGAACCTGTGTGAAGGCAGGCCAGAGAGAGACCTCAAGACGGAAGAGTCCTAGAGAGGGGTCGACTGCTCTCTATCGTGAGCTGCTCGCACCCTCTCCAGGTGAGGCTCCACGAGTGGCCAGCACCCGAAAAGAAGGAAGAGCCAGGGATAAAATGTAACATGAGACCCCGGGCCTACCCCCACCAAAGGCAGATGGTGGGGGAGTTAGCTAGGGAAGCCGATGGCAACCCTGGAATGAGTTTGGGCATGGAGTCGGCCCTCTCACAAGAGCAGGGAAATGAGCTATCTTCCTGTCATCCTGAACTGAGCCCCAGTGAAGAGCAGGCACAGTCAAGAGATTGGGGTTGGAAGTCGGCTCTTGCCGCTAATGGGCTGGGTGACCTTGGGCAAATTTATGGAGCGCACGTGCTTGACCTTAACATTGGAGACATTAGAACCAAGAAGGGAGCTTGGGCTTAGTCTCTCCTTTCTTAAACGGATGGGATGGTCCCCACAGGTTAGTTGGGAGACGTGTTGTGGGAACTTGGATGTGAGATGGTCTGGCTGCTGGTTCCTGTAGGAATGAAAAGATAAAGTTCCTTTCGGGTTTCTTTCCTCGGGATCAGGGGCCTTAAGGCAAAGAAAACGGGGGGAGGGGGGAAGACAAAAAACATTCAGATTTTACTTTTCAAACCCACACTGATATACACCCCACCAGTTTTAGCTCCGTGCCCTGTCTGCCATCACTGCCCTGAACTGGTTTTCCTGGAGAATGGCTGGGGAAGCTTCCATTGGAGAAGGGAAAGGGAAGGAGGGGAAGGTCCAGGTTTGGGGGTGGGCGGTACCTGCAACAGACTCATCAGCTTGGAGAATTCTTCCTTACCTAGGACATGGGTGAGGGCAATAATACCTTCGACTGGTTTCCAAACTCTTCAAGTTCAACGTGAGCACCACTCCAGAGACATCTAAAAACACTGCTCTTATGATAAAACTCCCCCATTTGCCCCACACAAACCCCCAAAGAAGTCTTGTTCCTTTCAAAAACCAAACCAAACAAACAAGCCGGTTCTGGCCTGTCCTGGACCATAATGGTTTAACTCGGAGCATCTAAGACACCGTTTAACTCTCTGCTTTGGCCACTTTCCTAGACTGAAAGGTACCATCAGTTTCTTTTCTTCTTTTTCTTTTTTTTTTTTTCCTTTCCTGCCTCTAAATTTCCCCAATTACATTGGAAACCTGTTGATTCATTTCTGCATCATTTCAACAGAGTGAGTCTCTCTTGGACACAAGCCACAGGCAGTGTGCTACATGAAAACATCCTCTGGGTCCCCAAGGGGTGAGCGGATCTCGAGAGGATGATCGAGACGAAGGCAGAAAATTACAGAGAGGTGTGATAACTGCGCGCCCTGCTAGGGATCAGAAAGGGCGGCGATGAGACCATGGGGGCGGTGGGTGCGTGGCAGTTTCGGGAAGGAGATAGGAAAAACAGCGTACTTTGCATGATGGATGGGGGTTCACTAGGTGTGTAGAAGTGGGCGAGGAGGGTTCTCGTTGATTGAAGGCAGTGTTATATAGCCCCTCACCATGGGGCTGAGAGACCAATGCAGGGGAGGGGGGGGGCGGGGAGAAGAGCTTGGTGTGTGCGTGTGAACACAGCTGGGAGCCTCAAGAGGTGGGGAGAAGCCATGTAGATGAGGGCCAGGCCCCCTCAGGAGCGCCCATGGGCACAAAGCTGGGAGATTGTCAGCAGGGAAGCCGTGGCCCTTTAGTATGTGGTGGTGGGCAGGGTGGGGCGTGGTGGTGGGTGGGGGTCACATGGCATAGGCTCTTTAGGGCACTACTCAAAACATTCTAGCAGCATCTGGCAAAGGTCTGCTCCCCTGGAAGCTATAGAAAGGGGGTGGGGGGCGGGAATGTGGATGCGTCTGACAAAAGTGTCCATAGCTGTTCTTTTGAAAACCTCCGCCCACCTCTTTGAACTCAAACCATTCTATCCCAGAGCTGATGGAGAGCTCTTGGATCATGGAGCCCAACCCCTCTTCCATGACAGGGATGTTAGGCAGAGCAAAGACTGCTGGGAGGCAATGAATCTGGGGATAGACCAGATCTACCTGGCTGGTGGTTCTGTCTGAGGACACCTCCTCTCCAGTTCCTGAGAAAGAGGGAGGAACCCCCCCGCCCCCAACCCTAGGCAGTGGGCTTGAGGTCAAGGTAGGCCTATGCACGCTCAGATCCTTACTGTGGAAGCCCAGCTCCTTACCAGGAAGGCGCCATCTTGATTCTGCTGTTAAGGAGGAGGAGGCCGGAACTTCTTTGCAAAAAGATGACAGACAGCCGCAGGGAGCGTCTCTAACCCCCTTCAAGTCTGGAGATGCAAAGGGAATAGTAATGGAAAGAGACATGCTAATTGAGATTTAGAAACATAAGCTGAGGTCTGTTGGGAGCTTCCCGAGGAAGGAAGACACTGGGCATTAAAACCCCTGGCCGGGAAGAGCCACCACTTCCCAAAGGGCAACGTGTGCTACTCAGCCCTCCTCTGGGGAAAGCAATTCTACAAGACAGGTGATCGATGGCCAGGGAAGGTCCGTGAACCAGTGCTGAGGAACCTGGCCAGGAGAAGAGTGGGATGGAGAGTGGGGCGTGGGGGAGAAGGAAGAGACAGGGGAAGGAATGGGAGAGGAAGAAGAAAACATCGAGGCTCAGATTTTAAATGCTGATCAGGCGTGAATAAGCGACAGCACCCTCAGCTTTCCTGGAGATGGGCACTGACTGGCCCAGCCAGTGGTTGGGTTTCTCGATTACTGTAATTGTGTCCCCATCATGCACATTATAGGGCAGGAAAAAAAGAAAGGTAACCAGATTCTGGACTAACTATCACAGTCGAGGTTGGGTATTAGCTGTGTGCAGCCACTGACGTGTGTGTGTGTGTGTGTGTGTGTGTGTTTAACAGCCAAGGCCTTCAGCAACTTGGCTTTACCTATGTTTTACATAAGTCTTATCCACCATGCTTGAACATGTCAAAGGGAGGGGGAGCCTGCCCCAGTCGAGTTTGTACAGATTTTGGTACAGAAGCCGTCATTGTGCTGACTTGACATCCTCAGGGTGGGTGTGGGGGGAGGGGGAGGTGGAGGAGGGTGGGGAGACTTGGCTGACGGTGGAGCTAAAGCACCTGGCTTGGATATACCAACTTCCCCCAGCGGTACAAGATGGCCAGGCCTCAGTTTCCTCATTGGTAAAAGGAGAGGCACGGTTCTGCTTCAAGGTCATTGTGGAATGACGTGTGAAAACCCTTTGGGATGGGATCGGGTGTTGGAGATTGGGTCAGGTGATGGTGAAGGCACGCAGAAATAGTAGTGACAGCTCACCACCTGGCCCTGAGCAGACGCCGCATCTGTCTGTCACAAGGGTCCCAGGAGTTGGGGAGGCAGTGTCTTTTGGGAAGAGCACTTTTCTCAGACAGGTTGTGGCTTGTCCTGTTAACACTCTGCAGGCCTTTCTCCTGAAACAAACAAACAAACAAAACCAAACAAACAAACCAAAACCCAAACCAACAGAGCACATCAGCCATTTCCCCATCTTCCTACTGGCTTCCTTCCTTCTCAATGTTGCTCTTACCTCTGTGCCCAGCATGCTGTCGGGCATAACCTTAGTTAACCGATCAGACCAATAAGAGACGAAAATGAAGCATTCCAGAACTTTGGACTCAACACATCCTTAGCCAGAAGTCCAGCCCTTTCCAAGGGATTGGCCCCCAGTCACTGCCCTCGGGACAAGCACTTTTTAGAATGACCCTCTGCCCTCTTGCACTCTGTGGCAGCCCACCCTTGTTCACAATCCTTTCCTCTTCCCAGCTGGGTCTCTCATGGTCTCGTGGAATAAGACACTCTCTCCTTGATGATGGGTTCCTGCCTAGGCAACAAACTCTCCTCATTCAGTCCAGTTTCCTACTTTTTGGAAAAACACAAGGCTGAAAACAGCCTCTTTTACATGTGGAAATACAAACATTTCAGGCACAAGACTGAGCCCAACAGATCCTTGATCAGGCCTGTGTCCTCGTATGGGCCTGGATCGCCTCTGCCCCATGGAGTGCTGCCAGCGCACGTGCCCAGTGGTCACCTTCCAGCCCACGTCCACTACTACTTGAACAAAGTTGGCTTATGGGTATGGGCTCATGGTGGCAAAGCACAAGGCAGGGAGTCTCATCCAGAGCCAGGTTTCGAAGGACTCCTTCTGATAGCCCCGCCCCCCTCACCACCCCCCGGGCTTATTGAAGTGGTTTTCAGGGAGCACACTTTGAGGGGATTCTGGGAGATCCGAGGCTTTTGGGAAGGAGGGTTTCATGCCACGATTGGGATCTGAGTAGGCGATCCAGAAGGCAAAATGAGTGGAGCGAGGCTGACTGAGAACCCTTAACTAAGCAGTAGTCGCCCATGTTTATGGCCGAGAGAGGAGAATGTTTGGACATTTGGGGTGACTTGGAGAACTTCAAGGGCTAACTGACAGCCATACCAGCACCTGAGAGGGGTTGTTTTTCTCTTCCTCTTTGAAATCCAGGTTTCACCCTCGCCAACACTTCCTGTCCTCGGGCCAGGCTGTGTCACCTGCCTGTGGCGGGCTGCTTGTAAGCCTTCCTCCGGTCCTTTCTTCATGTCGCTCGGCTTCTCTGGGGATCGGCTCGGCGTACACATGGAACACGTGTGGTGGGAGGCCACAAGCTGAGATGACGCCCCGCTCCTCTCCTCTCCTGTCGTTGGACCGTGCGGTCCTCCCCTGTCCCGGTCATACCACTGTCGTCCTGGGACCTCCACCAGCAAGTCTCACGGAAGCAGAAGTCAAGAGACCCAAAGTGGTGGCGCATCAAGTCAGTCCGCTGCACCTGGCCTCTTCTGCGTCCACTTGTACTTGAACGTTACTTTGAGGACGAAGTCTGCCTGTCCCATGCCACATGCGTGGGGAAGTTGGATGCTGACTGAGGGAGATGGAGGAGAATCGAGACAGTCCCGCGGGTTGCTAAGGGACAGGCATCTGTCGTGAGAGAAGCGCCGTCAGAGGGCTCCTGAGAGGCGAGGAGGGCAAGACTTCTTACGTACTTGGCACGTGCTTTGGGGAGACTGGTCCCTTGGGGAGGATATCATGCTTGGTGAAGTGGAGGGACAATGAAGGGGAGGAGGTCTTCCACGAGATGGCGTGGCCCGGGGGCCTACCACAGGGGACACCGGCGTAGGACCCCACGGCTGGGAGGATGGCGCAGGACCGTGCAGTCTTCCATTCGGTTGTGCGTGGAGCCTCTGAGGTCAGAACCACCCCCATGGCCCCTGGCAGCAACACAGCACTGTGTGGGTCAGGAGGCCCACCCAAGGACAGAGTGTGGCGCTGGGCTCCTTTTGTGGCAGGTCTGCGGAGGGGACCATGGCTGCTTATGAACATTGAAGATGCCGGCTAGAGAACACACTGGCCAAACGCAGCAGGAGACATTTCCCTTGTCATTGACCTTGGGGACGAGGAGTCTGGGCCGTCAGACCTGTTGAGAAATGCAAGTGGCCTTTTTCTCTGGAGACCCAGGAGGCCTCCCCCAACCCCCAAGTTTAGCCTAGTTTTGTTATGTCCTGCTTATATAGGTGTGCCAAGCCAGGTGGACTCTAGGGTACGTTTCCCTTTGGCTAGACGGGGAGGAAGGAGGGTCTCTGTGAGTACCCACAGTAACCCTGGCTCATCCAGCTGGCTCGGTGGCTTGTGTGGAAATGTGTGACATCTCCCAGGGCCAGAGAGGAGCTTCAGGTGCCCTTCCCACTGGAATCATTCCACCCCCACCCCCAACGTGTTTTTGGTTGCAAAGTACCCCTGAAGGGCGAGTGAAGGAGCTGCCTCGGGAGTTCTCTCTAAGAAGCTAGCTAAGCCTAGCATCTTTGGGGGGAAGTTTCTGGGTCTTCTTTTCAGGGAAACTGGATCTGATGGAAGGGGTGGAGGTGGGGTGAGTAATTGCAAACGTTGGAAATGTCCCCTCCCCTGTGTGGATGGTAGGCATCTACCCACCTCTCGCAATGGACTGCTCCTGTCCATTCAGGATAATGTCGAGAGATACCTCTCGGATTGGCAACATGGCTCCCCACAAAGGGAGTGAACCCAGGGGTGGGGGTGCTTTCCAGAAGAGGACACGAACAGAAGAGTCCGTCCCAAGCCTCGTGCTTTTAAAACATAGGTTTGCCATGTATTGAATGAGGGAAACAAAAGTATCAGAAGTACGTCCAGAAGGAAATGTACCTTCTGAAGTTCTTAAAGGAACAATTATGAAATGTCATCAATTCAGTAGTTGCTGTGGGCTGAGAAGAAGCGCTGTTAAAGCGGTAGCAGACCCAGCCCACTGCCATCCAGGGGATTCTGACTCAAAGATGGCACCTCTAAGGTCGTGAATCTTTATGGGACTGGACAGCCTCCTCTTCCTTCCATGGAGCTTTGGGAGACTTTGAACCTCTGACCCTGGGGTTAGCAGTCCAACGCTTACTCTACAGAGCCGCCCGGCATCCTTGGAGATCGCTTAGGCGACAGAGATGCCAAGGTCCACTCTCAGCCGGAACGAGAGAGCAGAGGGACGAGAGGGAAACGGTGCTGAAGAAGCAGAATAAGTGCTGCTCTGGGTCCGAGGCACGCTGTCCACTTGGGTTCGCAGCTTGTCTTAGAAACGTTCCCCTGCCCCCTATTTCATTTTTTTTTTTTTTGCAGTATGTTTGGAGAATTTTTAAGATATCTCTATCTGAGTCTTCCCATGGTTGTGTGACTGCCCCGTGGTTAGTTAGGTGCTGTGACTCTTTTTAGTCTGGAAGCACAACTCTGAGGCTCAACAGCCTACAGTCTTTCGCTGCTGTGTTCGTGGCTCACTGTGTTCGTGGCTCACTGGACGTGTTGGGTTTTCTGAAGCCCCACGGCTGTGGCTATCGAGCTGCTTCCCTGCTGTAGACTTGGAGGCGTCAAACCCCACCCAGGCTGCCTCTGGGGCCCCAGGGAGTCTACCGTCCGGGCCCTCCTCCTGGGCCCAGGGTAGAGTGCTCGTTCAACTCGGCAAGGGCTTTTGCTGGATCTCAGCAGACCCTCATGTCTGCCAGTGCCCGTTCTCCAACACACGAGTTGTTGAACAAAGGACACAAAGCAGGAAAAGGTGGACTATTTCTATGTGCCCCCATCCCCTTTCTCACAAGTCCTCCTTGGCTAAGCTGGAAGCTTTGAGAGGAGCCATCCTGTATTGACTATTTCTCCCTGTCTCTGGGGTTGTTCCTGGAGCAGAGTGGGGTGTGGGGTGTGGGCGGTGTTCAAGAGATGTCATTTGAATTATCTGGGGACTGTGTGGAGGGATTTCTAACCCAATCAAGGGGGCCCTGTTCCCCGGCCTGCGAGATCAGGCTTGCACCTGCCTCTCTTTCTCTAGAGGCCAACGGGGGCCGACAGGAAGACGAGGGTGCAGGCTTGTCTGTCGAGAGGATGAAGGCTGAGCATTCCAGAGAGAGCAAATCTGGGAGCGGACCCCTTCTCCCAGGACTGGCTTCCCACTCTAGAGGAGGGAAGCCTGAAGAGGGAGAATGCCAACAGGTCTGCCTTTCCCGGGAAACAATGAGGATATCATTACAAGGAGAACAGGCCTGTTTATTGCGGTTGAGGTTGCTCCTCTGCCGCCTCTCCCTTCTCTCTGCTCCTCTCGACAATGCAGCAAGCCATCTGTTTCACTGTGGGGTTGTGCACGGGGCTTGGGGGTTCAGGACAGAGCGTAGGGCCTGATGCGTGAGGCTCACTTCTGGATTAAATAAGGGAGAGGGAAGAGAAATGATAGCAGATCAAATTCCAACTGTTTCCCATTCTGATGCTCCTCTCCACGTCTTTCGATTCAATGCCTCATGGTGGGGTCCATGGGATCATCTTTTGGGGCCTTGAAAGTCAATACAAGGTTTCAGGTAGCTGCTGGAGACTATTTAGAGAGACAAGGCAGAGGAACAGACTATGCGCCCCCCCCCCCGCCCCCCACGTTACAGGCGTGGCCTAGACCAGCTGTGTCCAATGCCCTAGCACCGAGAAGCCTGCAGGGACAGGCTGGAGCCGGGGTTGGACGGAGGGGGAGAATGGTCACACAGTGGCTCTTGGTTGAGGTGAGAAAAGGTGAAGACCAGCACGAGGGGTGTGGAATAACAAAATAGGCCAGAGACTTTAGTTCTACTTCCCTCTCGAGCGCCACCCGCCGGCGTGTGCACACTGGTACCAGGGAGGTCTTTCAATGCACCAAATCCAAGAGAGCCCCTCAGAAACAATAACGAGAGTAATGATTTCCTGAGGGTGTACAGGAAGAGAGAGGGGTGGCAGTGGGAACTGATAGCAATGCTGACTGTATAACCCAACTCAAGGAGAACAGACATCAGATTTTTAGGTGAATGGATACATTGGGAAGTGTAAGTTCTGGCAAAAACCTATAATATATTAAGGGTTCAGGGGGCAGAGGGAGGGAAGGGGTTTAGGAGAACTGATAAGGAGTTCAAGAAGAAAGAAAATGTATTGAAAATGATGGTGGCAGTAATTGTACAACTATGCTTGATCTAATGGACCTATGGATTGTAATGATCTATGCAAGAGCTCCTAATAAAATGTTTGCCCAACAAGGGGGGTGGGGGTAGAGAGAGTGGTCCCGGACCTGGTGGAGCAGGACCTAGACTGACCATTCTGCTGGACCCTGGAGACCTCCCTGAGATCAGGAGAAGCAAAGTCAGATGGGCCCCCTCCCCTGGCCGACCACCCTCCCCCAAGTCCTGGAAGACCCTCCCTAGACTTGTGGGCTCCTCTCAGGGTGGAGTCTTCACCACATCCCTCCCTCCAAATCCATCTTCATTTGTAACATTGAACGTTAGAGGCAGAGTCATCAGAAGACATCGCCTAGATAAATAATGCTTTTCATATTTAATTTACGAGCCCGTTCTGCAGCCTCTTTGGGGTGTGCTGGGTTAATTAAGAGCTGAATAGATGGAGCTGCAGCTTCCCCAAGGAGACTCAATTAAGGCTGTGTGTGTGACCAAAATAAGAAGGACAAGAGGGAGGGGTTCATTGGTGGCGCTGCCCCCTCCACCATGGCCTCAAAGCGGGGCTGCTTGGAGGAGAGCTCATGATGTGTTTTTCCTGCCTCTCCTTCCAACTCTTTTGATTTGGAGTCTCCACTAAGTGCCCCAGACCAGGCCTCCCAAGCTGTGGGAGAGGGGTGGGAGGGGGATTAAAAGGGTCTGGAGCCAGGTCCTATCTGGCTAGCTAAGGGTGACCTCCCTTACCCTGCCTGTCTGAAGCCTGGAGCCTCGTCTGAAGCTGGCCCAGAGTATGTGGTGTTGGAGGTGCTGTTAGCAGCTGGGCCTCAGGCCAGTGCGCTACAGTTCTATAATTCTGATTCTCACTCCAGCCCTCCCCAGTGGTGCAGAGGGTCGCACCGTTGGGCTAGTGACCTCAAGGTGAGCAGTTCAGAACCATCAGTGATGTCTGGGGAGAGAGAAGAGGCTTTCTATTCCTGTAAAGAGCTACAGTCTTGAAAACCTATGGGGGCTAGTTCTGCCCCGCCCTTAGGGCCCCTGCCCTACAGGGTCGCTATGAGTGGGCCTCAACTTGATGGCAGTGAGTAGCATTCACATGAGGCCCTCCTGGCCCTCAAGCTCTGGCTTCTTGGTTGGGTCTGAGCAGATGGGGGTCTTGGAGCCTCTGTCCTGAGGCCCACCTGCCTCAGGGACTTGGGGGCTGCAGGCACTGCTTGCTCTTTCTTCTCTCTCAGGGAGAACTGCTTCTCTTTCTCTGCCCACCCCCCTCCCCCAGGAAAGTCAGGGGTGGGGGTGCAGCTGGGGGAGACATCCATGGTGCAGGAGGTGGTGAGGGCCAGAGAGCCCCTCTTGGGTGGGGCCACCCCCACCCCATCCTCAAAGACACTTCAGGACTCAGACAATCAACCACTCCCATTTTATAGCCAAGGAGACAGAATCCAGAGAAGGGGCTGAGATACAATAGAGGTTCTAGAGTGAGCTCGTTCAGAAGCAGGCCCAGGGACTCAGAGAGTCCCAGAGGCTGGTCTAAACCCTGTTCATCCAGGCTTATTCCCCTCAGCATCATGGAAGGTCTAGAGGGTTAGATGTCACCCCTGGGCCCCAGACAGACCCCCTCTCCTCCTGCTCCCAAGCCCCTGTTCACACACCCTGTATGGACCACAGCCTCTCCACACCTGGACTCTGCCACCCACCCGATGACACCAGAATTTGCTTTCTGTCAGGGTAACCAATCCTGTCATTATCCTCCTCTCCCCTGACATGTCCCGGCAATCACAATCTCAGGACCTCCAGCCTTTCTCCCCCCCCACCGCCCCCCCCCGCCGCCACACCCTTCTTCCAAGGCTAAGGCATATGAGGCCTCCCACTCCCCACTAGGCTCAGGGGTCTGCGCTGTACTTTGTCTTGCAAAAGGCCTGCTGAGGACATGCTGTCAGCCACAGACCGTCGACAAAGGTGTCTGCAAGCCCTCAGCATGGGTAGGTGGGCCATGGGCCCCAGGGCTCCCTCAGCCAACCAGCCCAGCTCTATGACAACTTTTTCTCTGGAGCAGCCTCCCTCACAGGGCATCAAAGCAAGCTAAGGCCACCTGTGGGAGGGGCCAAGGCCTTCACAGAGGGCAGGGCTCTGTCTACTTCTCCTGCTTCCTGACTTTTGTCCTCCCCTCCTGTATGAGTGTGGTCAGATTTAGCTGCTCTGGCTCCGTCTGCCAGTGCTTCCTCCCCAGCAACCACCAGGGGGTCTGACTTTGAGGCCAAGATGGTCATGACTCTCCAAGGGGGGAAGATGAGTGGCAGGATGTGCCCTCCAACTTTACCTGACTGGTCCTCTACCCCTCAGGGATAGGAGTTAGGGGGAGGGGAGGCTTGACGTCGGCCCAGTGACCCTCACCTGCCACCACTCTTTCTCATCTTTGCTTTGTCTATGTGGTGGCTTCCAACGGCCCCCGGTGTATTCAACCGATGCGATACGTTCTCAGAAAAGGGGCCCTCGCAGCCCAGAACACAGTCCCTAGGGGTGTTGGCCCCTAGGTCTTTGGCTTTGCAGATGTAGAGGAAAGCATTTCCTTGGGCCGTGTTAGGGGCCCATCGTCCCTGGGATGGAGCTGGGACTTTGAGACTGTCACCAGTGAGATCACCTGCCGTTCAAGTGTCCCTTGGTGGGCACTCCCTGTCTGTCCCCCTCTGTCACTGAATTCCTTGTTGGGTGGGATGCTTCCCTGGGAGGCTGACTGCTGGAATGTGAAGCCGGACCTTCCCTAGGGTGTTCCCTCCAGCGTGGGCTGGTCCTGAGAAACCGGGGATCATGGCCCGGCCCTGTCTGGCAGCGAGGACCTCACCTCTATGCATGTTCACGCCTTTAAGACTCTGGGAGGTCCAGCCACGAACACCTGCCTTCCCCACACTTGTATCTGTGGCGGGAAACACTGGTGTGGTTTATTTCCTCTGTCAGTCTTGACCTATGGGGTGGAAACGGGCCCAATGGCAACATCTCTTAGCCTCTCTTCCACTCTCCCCCATAGGGGCCCTGTTTCCTCACTGTGCTCAGGGCACGAGAGACACGAGTCGTCATCGAGGGGATGGACGAGAGGCGGGCCCTGGCGGTGGGGCAGGGCAGAGTGACCCAGGAAAGCTCACTAGGCCAAGCAGGCCAGGTGGACTCAGACCAAGAGGAAAGAATCCTTTATCTAAGTGGGACAGTTTGGGGGTGGGGGTGGGTCCCTGGACTCACTCATGGGTTTACTTTCCAACCGGAACTGCCTTTCCTGCTTAGCAGGCTCCATCATTTTCACTGGACCCACTAGACAGGCCTCAGGAGGCATCCTTTCCTCTTGCCCCTCCTTCAACCGCCCCTAGCACTTGGATTTCGTCCTTTGGTCCTGGGTCCTGGAGCCAGGCTTCCCCACCACCGAACCGTCTGCCCCACTGTGCCTGGAACAGGCTGCCCACAATGTCCTCCTCAGCAGGCCCAGGGCCCCACAGTCCTTGGCGAGTGAGGGAAAGGGGGAATCCCATCCCAGTCCTGGTGCTGCCACTGAGCGGAGGAGGCCCAGCTCCTGCCTCCTCTGGACACGCTCCTCTCGGCACAGCATGGAAGCCTGCGAGCCTCTGACCACAGCCTCCTGTGAATGCAACGATGAAGAAAGTGGACCGGGTCACCCCAGACCTGGGGCCATTAGGCTTGGTCTGCATGTTGCCTTGGTCTGCAGGTGGCTGTTTGGGTGCCAGGACAGAAAGTCGTCTCCCTCTGTGGCATGAGATGGCCAGCCCATGGCTGCCTCCCAGCAGGGCTCCGAGATAGCATCACAGCTTGCCCTGCCAGGCCCTCAGATGGACAGGCAAGAAGGGAGGGCCTGAGGAGAAACCACTGGGCAGACGGGGAGTTCAGAGCCTATGGGTGTGTCCTGAGGCCTCTGGGGCTGGGGCAGGGGTGGGGAGGGTAGGGGAACTGTAGGCACAACTTGCTCTTTCTTCTCTCTCGGGGAAAGCGGTTTCTCTTATTCTGCACCCCTCCCAAAGATGGGGGTGGGGTGCCTCTGGAGGAGACCTCTGCGGTGCAGGAGGGAGGAGGGCCAGAGAACATTTCTTTGGTGGGGCTCCCTGCCCTCAGGCTGCGGAGCTCAGACCACTGCTCCCGTTGAAGCTGGGGAGACAGATTCCGAAGGGAAGCAGTGGTTCTAGAGTGAGAGTTGGTCCAGGGGGAATCCAGCCTTGCCACCCATACTGAGATGCGCATGAGTGAGTGGGGACACACACACACACACACACACACACACACACACACACACACCCCTCCAGAAGCCTCAGCTTGCTTATCTTGAGACTAAGAACTAGTCAGGGTAGAGTGGGCTGACGGACATAGAAGTCTCTTAGAATAAACCCACTTGCCAAGGGTCCCACCTGAGGATGGCAGTGACCTTCTCACAGCGTTTTGGGGCACATGGGGTGACGGGGCTTAGCTCTGAACAGTGTTTTCTGGAGGGGGTCTTCTTCCCCTGCCCCCTGGACACTGTCACCAAGGGACCCAAATCCTAGCTTCATCAGACTCTGACCATGGTCAGCTTGAGGTAAGATCCTGGGCTCTGCCTTCTCCATCAGGAACCACCCCCTCTCCCCACTCTCCTGTCCCAGGCCCCTACCTAGCTGAGTGCATCCCGTGTGTTGAATGAATGAGTGATCCCTCCAGAAAAGTCAGGGACCCTTCTCCATTCGTCATCACCCCTGGGGATGCAGGTGAGTGGTGGGGGTGGCAGGCAGACAGCTTCCCCTCTAGCTTGTTTCCAAAGATCCTCTGGGACTGCCCCCTCTCTGTCTACCCCATTTCTCTGAGCCACCGCCCCCACCCCACCAGATGGATTCTGGGCACCTGAACACCTGGGCACTGACTGGGGCACTCTGGGCAGGTTGGTCTGTCTGACCTCGGGGGGAGGGGCTCCCAGCCCTCGAGGGGACAGTGCAGATTGAGTGAGTGTGAGCGCGGTTGGGTGGACTGAATTTAACCGGAGTCTCAGAGTGGCTGGGGAGGGGTTCCCGTGGATCTGCAGCTTCACTGTCTCCACAAGGAGATGTGGCGGAGAGGGCTCTGGTCCCCTCCTCCTCACCTGAGTCTCAATACCTATTTGTCATGAGTTCCAGCTGCCCAGTTAGCCCAGTGCTCTCGGCTGACATGTTCTGGACGCCGCCAGCGGACGCAACTCAGAGTTGGCTGGGTGACCTGGCTAACTGGGCGGTGCTGGCCTCGATTTCCTGTGGCAGCAATTTGATGATGGTCTCCAAGGAGCTGGGCCGTGACCTGGGGACCTCGGGCTCCTGAGTCTAATCAGCCATGACGCTGACCGCAAGCAGCTCCCAGTCTAGTGGGAGAGGCAGACAAGTGGGCACTGACACGGGCACAGTGCTGGTGGGCGTGGAGGAAGGCGGTCCCCAGGAACCTTTCGCAGGCTCTGTAGGGAAGAGATGTCTGCCTTGCCACATAGCTGCTGCCTGCCTGCCAGGAGAGGGCATCTGAGCCAGCCTCTGTCCGTCCAGTGGCCAGAGGGGAGGTTGGGACTCTGAGCTGGTGCAGGGGTATGGTGTGTGTGTGTGTGTGTGTAGGAGCCAAGGGCAATGGGCAGGCAGAGTGCAGAGTGAGAAATGGTCCTGTAGTCCCCGCCCAGGGTCAGAATGGGTACCAGGGATCCCTGTTAGGAAAGGCAAGGGCTTGCAGATGGTTTGTTCAGAGGCCTGGGCCGCTCAGTGTCTTAACTGGGACTTGGTATATCACCTTTGAGTGATATACCCGCCACTAGTTTTCCTTCTCTTCTCCATGCCTGGGTCCAGCACTTTGCACACCTCAAGTCAGACCCGGAGCCCCCGGGCAGCAGTCTAGTTGCTGGCTTAGTTTTGCTCGATTGAGAAGAAGCGCTCTCCCCCCCCCCCCCCAGGGAAGAGGTCAGGGTGGCTGGCAGTGTGTGCAAGAGGGGGGAAAGGGGTGGGGGTAGCAGGAACTGAAGTGGTGTGTGTGTAGGGGGTCTCTGCATATGGGTAGCCTTACAGCCACCACCACCATAAATAGCTAGCATTTATTGAGTGTTTACTATGTGTTTGTTACTTGGCTCAACTGGACCTCTTCCTCCTCCCAGAAACCACGAGGCCAGAGTGCGGGGCGGGGGCACAGTCATCCCTACAACACCTCCCTGAAAGGGGGGGGGCAGGGAGTGGGTGAGAAGAGCCATGATCGGTATTTGAGGAAACACCCCCCTGGGTGTTGGGCTCGGTCCATCACGAGGGTGGACTGGAAGACACCCGCTGGTCAGAGGGGGTGCTGGCCTGAGCAGGCCTGGCTTCTTCTGCGGGAGTGAGTAGGTGTAAGAGGTGATGTGACCTGGTGCTAGTTCATGGTCAGAGCTCGGCTGCTCCTTCCTCCTGTGACTGGAGACGGTGCTGTGGGGGATGTGCGTGTGGGAGCGTGAGAGAGCCAGCAGTTTTCTCTACGGTCAGTTGTCGTTAACTCAGGTCCCCTCACCGGGCCAGTGAGTTGGAGCAGATGTCCGGGTTCTCAAAGCCTCTCCCCGCCGCCCGAGTTCAATGCCCTCCTTTGTGTCTCGGGCGGGGTCTGAATGTCCCTGCCCCACCCAGGCAGCCGGGTCTCGTGTCTCTAAGGGTCCTTTGCTGTTTCTATGCCCTCTCCTGCCCTGTCCCCCCCCCCCCCAAAGTGAACAAGGGGACTCGGGGCAGTGCGTCATCCTGGGGGGGTTCTTGGTTGCTTCTGCCCCGGGGAGGTGGACGGTGGGGGCCTTGGGGCAGGTGTCCTGGGGCCGGTTCAGCAAATGAAGTGGGGGGGATGGCACGGTCTGGAAGTGAGGTCCCCCCAATGTAAGAGGTGCTGCGCTTGGCCTTCTCACCTTCTTGCTTCTCCTCAGGCTGGGCGTGATGGAGACACTTGTCGTGGGCCTGGTCCGGCACACTTGGGGTCTGCTGGGAACCCCTCCCCACCCTTTTCTGACAGAATCAGCCTCCTACCCAGGTCCTGGGTGCCCACCTCATTCCGCAGGTGTCCCTGTGTGGCCGGGCCTCTTATATTCTGTTCTGTCTGGTTCCTGCTCCGTGGACACCTGTGGAATGTGAGTGCGTGCGAGATGGGTGCTGCGGCCCTTCATCCCCACTGCTCCTGTGCCTGCCCATGCCGGCCAGTGGGGTCAGCGGCAGTGAGTGTGGTGGTGAGGAGGCCACCAGCAGAGACGCTGGCAGGCTAAGGGAAGCCCCGGCACAGTCAGTCCGCAGACAGGAAAGCTCGGGACCCAGAGGTCCAGTGACTTGCGCAAGTTCACCCACATCTGATCCAGTCCCAGTGCCAGGATGCCTGGGGCCCCGCCCCGCTCCGACCCCGCTCCCAGGAAGCTGCAGGGTAAAGAAAAGCCAGGGGGTAGGTACCAGTGAGTGCTGAACTCCCCAGTGGCCCTGAAACCTGTCCCTCCCACCCTGCTAGGCCTTGCTTTACCACCTGGTAACTGGTCTCTGGTCACCTGGAGACGATAACGCTCGGTGCCTCACTGAGACTTCTGCTTCTCAGCCTGAGACCACGGTGGGAGCCCTGGGACCTGGGGGCTCAGCCGCAGCCTGTCCCTGACCTCGCTTCCCACCCGAACCCAGCAGCAGAGCCCACTTTGTCAAAAACTCTCTTGCAGAGAGGAATGCAGAAGAAAGCCAGCAGTCCCGCTGGGCTGCGGCCTCCCCACCCCCAACTTTTCTGGTTGAGTTTCTGCGGCACTGCCCGCTGCAAAGCTTGATAAGGTAAGGTGAGGCTTAGATGACGGACTCCTGGAGAGCGGGGGTTTCTTTGTAAGATGCGCCCATCCAGGCCTCCTCAGCTGCACTGCCCTCCACTGGCCCGGCTGGGCGGAGGCCCGGCATCCTGCACAGGCCAAGGCAGGGGCAGTGCGTGCCCACCGACCCGGCTTTGAGCGGAGCTTCCCGCAGTTAGGTGGCGGTGGGCTAGGAAGAGAGACTTGGCTTGCACCTGAGAGAGTGAGTCAAGAACCCGAGGGTCCCCACTGGCCCATAGCAGTTGTATCTCACTGTGCACAGGGTCACAGGAGTCCAGCCCACACTTGTCTGTAGGCGACTAATAATGACCGTGGCCAGAGCCCCTGGTGCGGCTCACCAGCTGCCACCACTGCGGAATGGCAGGTCTCTCACGGGGACTCTCACGCACAGGCAAGCATGGAAACTGGAAGAGGAAACTGGAGGCACCCAGGGAAGCTGCCGGCCTGGGCTCACCCGACCAGGAAAAGAGGCAGATGGGATTTGAGCTTGGGGCACCAACCCAAGCGGGTCTGGTTTTTACCCCCCCAGAAAACACATACTCTTTGTCTATGGGGCATTCCTCCTCTGCCAGTGGCTGGGTGCTGCTCTATAGCTGCGTGCCTCACACCTGGGCCACCTCCACCTGAGTTGGAGGGGGGGGGGGGCTCCCTGGTCCTCCTCCAGGACCCACCTGGACCGAGTTTGCCCGGAGATACACGGAGAAGAGAGAGTGCAAGGCCGCAGTGTGGGGTGGGTCCAGCCCGGAGGCTGGTGGGCCCTCAGATCCGAGAGGTCCGCAGTTCTGGCTGGCTCCAGTTCCCAGATGCTCAGGCCACTGTGGGTTTGGGATGATCACCGCCCCCTCCCTCCCCACCACCTGGGCAACCACAGCCAGCCACCACCTGGCTGAGGATGGAGGGGCCCTTTGCTTTGGGGATTGAATGCACAAGAGCAGTTGCTAGCTGGTAGCTGGTGTGTGTGCGTGTGTGTGTGTGTGTGTGTGTCCGTGCAGGTGGGCCCTTCTTTGGTATTTGCTGAGTCTCCTTGACTTTGGAATATGGACTTCACTCCCATGGGCTGGGATGAGGGGGCGGGCTTGCAGGCGGTCTCCTTCCCACCCTTGCTTCCAGCCCCTGGGCTTCCCACCCCAGCAGAGGTCCTGGCTTCCGGTGGGCGAGTGGGTGTGTCTGCCCTGGAGAGTGTTTGCAGACTTTTCCTCACTGACCAGGGCGTGTTGGAGATCTGAGCCATCTGTGCACAGCTTCCCCCTTCTTGGATAAAAGCCTGTGTCCTAGTCTCCCTGAGGACCCTGGGGACACAACCGACCACAGGTTGGACTGCCCATGGCAGGGTCAGCAGTTTGAAAACGCCAGCTGCTCCCCGGAGGAAGAGGTTTGGAAAGAGTGGCAGGGGGCAGCGCAGGCCAGCACAGGGGCAGCCCTGCACAGTGTCCCCTCCGTGGCAAGGAGTTTGGTTTGAAGCACCAGTCTTCTCGAGTCGCAACTCGTGGCCATGTGTACGGTTTCACCAAGCAGGAGGCGACACAGTGGACCTGTGCCCAGTCTTCAGTGATGAGCTCCATGACCTTCTGCACGTGGACACACCCGTTTCTGAGAAGGACAGACAGCTTCTCTTTGCCCTCACTCCCATCATTCCAGAAAGTTCTCCCGAGCACCCCTGCCCAGTGAACTGCCTCCCTTAAGATGTCATTGAAATTCTGATTCCTACCAGCCACACCCCCCCCCCCCCCCCCCCCCCCCCCCCCCCCCCCCCCCCCCCCCCTCCAGTTCCTGAACACCGGGCTCTGTTGGAACAGGCTCCCCGGGGGGGACCAAGCAGGCGGGCGCTGGACTGCAGAGAGCAAGGCCTGGCAGCTCACACTGCTGGGAGGCGCCTCGAGGCCGGGGCTGGCCACGTGCGGGCCCTTCTCCCTCCTGTGCTCCCGGGATTGCCATGAGCAGATCGTGGCACTTCCTTGGGAACTAGCAGAGTCTCCATGACTGGTTAGCCTAAGGCCGGTCACGTGGTTGTTTAGCCAAGGGCAGACGCCAGCGGTGCCCCGAGGGGCCCTCTGTCTCCGCCTCCACCTGGGTTCTCCAGTTACCTTGGGTTTCTCTCTGTTTCTCCCCCTCACAGGCTCCCTCGAACCGTCTAGCCACCCAGAGAGACCAAGGGGGTCATTGTGTACTGCCCAGCCTGCCGTGAATGGGCCCATTGTCCCCCACCCCCTGACCGAGTTCTCAGAGCAGCCGCCGGTGTGGCACTGACCAGGGCTGGGCTCTCTGGTGGGAGGTGCCCATGGGTCCTGACCAAGGCTGGCCACACCTGGCAGACACTCCTTCCGGTTCCTCCCCTCCCCCACCCCCACCCAGAGGGAGGGCAGGGCAGGCGGGAGGGAGCCCCAGTTTAGCCTGGGGCTGGGTCAGAGAGCCCCGGGGACACCTCCCAAGCTCCTGCCACCTCAGCTCCTGAATACCGGCGGCGCTGCCTGCAGATCAGGAACGGAGGCAGAGGCAGGGTGGGAGAGGAAGTGGACATAGAATACCGACATGTTCCTACTCTTCTTCCCAGGGTGATGAATGTGGGCAGCCTGGGAGACTGGGGGAGGAGCTGGTAGCCCTTCTGAGGCTTCCAGGCCTGCTAGCGGGCTCTGGAGGCAGGCCTCACAGTGGTCTCTCTGGAAAGACCCCCGTGAAGGCGGAGTTCCTGGGCACTGCATGAGGCTTGTCTGCATGGCCTGCTGGGCCCCTCTGGGACCAGCCGGCTATCTACCTCGTGGTCTATCTCCCCTGCCACCCACCGCGGGCAGGACCTCAGGGGCCTGCTGCAGGGACAGGGATGAGGTGAGGGCAGGTGAGAGGAGTGATGAGAGGAGGAGCTAGAGCAGGCAGGGGCTGCCCTGGGGACTAGTGGGCAGCTGGGGAGGACAAGCAGGGCCAGGAAGGGGTGGAGGTTGGAGCTCTTCCTGCCTCTGAAGAGAACAGACTGGCCCTCCTGGGGGCTCCAGCAGCAGCCTCCCACCATCCCAGGACATGCTGCTGGGTTGTCTCCTTGGTCCCTCCTCCTGTGTCCTTCTGGATTGGGCATGGGGACACAGAGATGAGGCTGTTGGCCCTTGGGTCTCTACTTGTCCCTGCCTGGGACCTGAGCCGGACCGTATGCCCTGCCTGCTCTCAAGGCTTGACTTAGGGGCAAGCCTCTGCGGGCAGGAGAGGAGAGGGGCTGAGTGGGGCCCTGCCAGGGCAGCCCTTCTCTCCATGGAAACAGCCCTGCTGAGGCCCGGGAAGTACCCAGGATGGGAATTGTAATTGCAGCCCACGATCCTGTTCTGCTGTCCGCCCCCAGCTCCCCTCAGCTCCCCAGCCCTCGGGCCTGCGAGATGCTCAGTGGATCATATTTTTAGATCAGACTTGGGGCCTTTGAGCCGGCCCCCTGAGGTCAGCTGGCCCGTCTGTCTCATCGCTGCTCTGGGCTGGTGTCTCAGCACACCCCCTGACTGGTGGGTGGGGCTGGGGAGCCCAAGGGATGGAACCTTCTCTCAGGGTCAGCCCTGGGCCTCTACCACAGGTGGGCTCTGGCTGGAGAAACACTGGGCACACCCCATGGTTTGGGCTTGGGCTGCCAGGTGAACGTGACCATCACCAGAGTGCGGTGAGCCAAGGCTGTCTCTGCTGGGCATCGCTTCAGAGGGCAGCCTGAAAGTGGACATCTGGCCTCCTGCTGACCACTTTTTCCTCCCTGCATGGTGGGGAGTTGGATGAGATGCGCCCTGGGGAGATCTGCTGAGGGGGGGGACATGAGACTCATCCTGTGCTGGCAGCCTGAGGTGTGTGGCTTTGGGATCACCGGGACTCAGCCCGTCGGGGACATGAGTGTCCCACCGGGTGCAAGGAGTGCGGAGTGG
Source organism: Nesogale talazaci (assembly GCA_004026705.1). NCBI lineage: Eukaryota > Metazoa > Chordata > Mammalia > Afrosoricida > Tenrecidae > Nesogale > Nesogale talazaci. The sequence goes on from PVJH01022449.1 coordinate 31,331, forward strand.
CAGGGACGTCCATCCTGGTGGCCTCTGGGCCTCTGGCAAGTTCTGGAGCAGGAGCAGATGAGCATCACACATGTTCCTATCGGTGTGCCTGTCGGTGGCTGGGAGGGGCACGACAGCCCGGCGTGGGCATCACAGGTCCAGGAACGCCTCCCCAGGCCTTGGGCAGGCCAGAGAGAAAGGGTCCACAGGAATCGTGGTGGTTTAGCGAGGAAAGCTCAGGCTGAGTGGCCCGGGGATTTTATGAGGGGAAGCATGTATGTGGACACACACATTCTGTCTTCTGTGATACCAAGCGCCTTGCCATGCAGCTGGTTCTGACTCAGACCCCAAGGGACAGGCGAGAACGGGCTCTGTGGGTTTCTGGGACGGTCACTCTCACAAGAGCAGAGAGCCTCATCTTTCTGGCGACAGCGGGAGTGGGGTGTTTGAATCACTGACCTTTGCAGTTATCAACCCCACTCACAGCCACGATGCCACCCGTGCTCGTGTGTCTGTTCCAGGGGCCGTGGGACCGCTCTGGGACGCTGCAGCCTGTAGTCGGTGTGTGCTTGTGGGTGCTTTTGACTCACCTTGGAGCTGCTCTCGGGAGGGGGAGGGAGCACTCTGTTCCCAGAAAGATTACATCCAGGAAGTCCTATGGGGACTGTTTCATGGTACAGGGCTGTTGCGATCCTGGAAGGTGATGACCGTACACGACGCCCGCCGAGCGGGGAGTTCCCAAGGATCTGGCAGAGCCGAGGGAAGAGCGCAGGCTTTCAAAGGCCGAGGCATTCCAATGGCCCCTTGATTCATCCAGAGAGCAGCCTTGGTGGTGGGCGGTCATTAGCGCACTCCCCACCAACCCCAAAGGTCAGTGGTTTGAACCCACCAGTCCTCTGAAGGAAGAAAAAGGTGTGGCCGTCTCTGTCCCTAAAGACTCTCGCTCTGGAAGCTCACAAGGGCAGTCCCACTCTGTCCGACAGGGTTGCAGGGAACCAGAGTCGGCAATGTGTTTGGTGTAGACGCATCCAGAAGAAGGCTTAACCCAGAGCAGGGACATGAGGCGGGTTCAAGCCCTTTTCCTCTCTCGCCAGGCGGCCCAGGCAATGCCACGTCCCCTCTTGGAGCCTGTTGTTCTTCGATGAGAAGAGGACGTGGGGTTGGTTCTGTCCGGAGGAGTCCTCCAACGCGGTCCCTGTTTGGACATGCTCCTCAACCTCCCTGGCGCCTCACCTGGCAGAAACGCAGGCGGCCTTGTTTCTGGACAGAACTCCCCTCCGCCGCGGGCGCCTTGGGAGCAGCCAGGAGGCACCCTCTGCACCCGTGCTGCCTTGTCAGCGTCCCCTGTGAGACACTGGAAATGAGGATCGTGGCGGCCAAGCTTAGATCAGAGCCAGGGCCATCAATCTCCCAGCACAGATGAAAATAACGAGGTGGGTGGTTAACGGGCCAGAGCGATTAAAGAGCTGCACTCTGAAGCCCCCAAATCCCTTAACCTATTTCCAACACCCCAGAGTCCTGCCGGCTGAGGGGAGAAGAGGGGCCAGCCTATGGAGTGTCCCCAGGAGGGTCGGGGGGGGGGGCCCTGCCACCTGTCCCTGTCTCCCCTTGTCCAGTGACTTCCTGTTTCTCCCTGCAGCCTCTCTACCATGTAGTGTCCAGGTGGCAGGACTTGACGTGGAGGACCAGTTAAGCTATGGGCATGGGAAACCAGGCTCTCTGGGTTCAAAGCCCACCTCCCCCACCCCCGCCCCAGTTCTCACCTGGCCTGCAAACCCAAGCTCATTACCCAGACTCTTAGTTTGTCGGTTTGCTCAGGCACCCCAGGGGCACAGTGGGGCCGAGATCACAGAGTTGTTTTGAGAAGGAGAGGGCATAAACACACACACACACACACACACACACACACACACACACACACACACACAGTGTTTGCTCACTGGCAAGGCCTCTAAAGTTAGTCATTCATATTAGCCTCCCTGTTGTCTGAGGCTGTGTCAGCAGGGTGGGTTTCCAGCTGGTCTGCGAATCCCGCAGGGGCAGTTTACCACGCCCTCTAGGATTGCTAAGATCCTAGCCAGCACCCAGTTGATGGGCCGCAGGTTTGTTTGGTTTGTTGTTACTGAGTGCCCTCGGTTGAGATGGTGTGTAGTGAGCCCATGTGCCAGAGGACGGGTTTTCCAAGCTGTGATTTTCCGGGATGCCCCGATGGCATTGAATGAACTGTTAGCCACAAGGTCAGCAGTTTGAAATCCCCTGCTGCCCCTTGGGAAGAAAGATGAGACTTTCTACTCCTGTTGAGATTTATAGCCTCCGAAGGCCACGGTGGTGTGTACGTGTGGCCGGCAGCTCTGCCCTGCCCTCGCTGTGTGTCAGAATCAACTCAGTGGCACCAAGTTTAAGTTGAATCTTGAGCCAGGAGGCCTGTTCTGGGGGTGCTTTTAGGGAAGTGTTGAACCGTGAACTGCAGGACTGGTGGTTCACCCCCAGTCGTTTCTCCAGGGGAAGCGACATCTAGAGGGTTCTCAGAGAGGCTATCTAGAGGGCTTCCATGTGTCAGGATCAACACAATGCCATGGAGGGTGGGTGAGTAATATTCATGAGAGCAGATCAATCGCCCAGCCTATCACACAGAGCCTCTGGCTGGGTCCTCAACGCCACCTTTCTCTTGAGCACCAGCCAGCTTAGCTGCTTTTACCACCAGCTAATCTTCACCCTCCCTTGCTTCCTCTCACAGACTGACTCACCTACTCTTTCCCTGTTTGTGCCCGATGGATCCCTCAAGCAAGCCTCAGCATAATCTCCACCTCCTCCAAGAAACCCTCTGGGACTGACCCTTGGAGGCACTCTCTCCTGTGACTTCCCTTTTGGACATGATTATGCTTGCAGAGGGGACTCTTGGCTGCATTATTGAGAGAGCACAAGACTTCTGTTTCCCTTCTCCCCGTCTCCCTCCCCTCCCCCAACCCCATGCTTTCCTTGTAGCATCAGTCACACCTATGGCATCGGTCACAGTGAGCACTTGTCGCCTGGGGCATTCTGGGTCTTGTGTCTACTCTCAGAGTTTAAATGCTCTTTATTAAAAAAGGAAAGCGGGGGGGGGGGGAGAGGGAGAAGAATCCAAATTCCACTCTCTCTTTACATCACAGCCAACACCAAATCTTTCCCTGCTAGCCAGATGTACATTTCCCTCCTCTCCATCTGAAAGACACCATGATTTGAAAAATGAGCCACTGGACCCCGGAGAGTGTGATAGAGCTTTCTAAAACTCCTGACCATTCCCACCAGGCTGGGAACCTGGTGATGGAGGCAAGGGTGGGGTGTGGGGTGAATGAAGAGTGTAGGTGGGGGGTGGGGTGGGGGGGAGGGATTTGCTCCTGGGGAAAGGGAAGCTTCTGGTGGTCCAGCCGGGTGTGCTAGAGCTTGTTCACTGTGCAGAGACAGAGGGATGGAAATGTAAGATACTCGGTGCTGAGAGGTCAGCACGTGTCTTTGGCCTCCTGCTACTCCTGGGTGGGGCGGGGTGCGGCAGAGTGGGGACTCATCTTGAAATCAGCACTGAGAGGGGATGGGTGCGTTGGGCTGGAACATGGTCTTGGCCCGTGTCTATGTGTCTATTTGGCCTCTGCTGCTGTGACGAAGATAAATGACCATTTGGTCTGCTGGGACCTTTGGGGCAGGGGCCTCTAGACCGTCTGGTTCTGGGTGAAGAGACTGTCTCTTGACAAGCTGAGCCCCCCCCCCCCCCCAGTCGCCGAGAGAGAAGCATAGAGTTGAGTGTGTTCTTTCCTGGCTACCCTGAGCATCAACCGACCCAAGGTAGCCTCGGCACAAATATTAAGCACTTCCTGTAAGCCTGTGTCTGCAGAGCAGGCTGCCGGCTGTTCACCGTCAGTTATATACAGATGACTAAAGGGAAGGGCAAGAAGCTACCAAACGCAAACCTAACCCACTGTCACGGAGTGGGCCTCCATGGCGACCGCAGACGACAGAGGAGAACCATCCGGTGGCTTTCCCAAGGCTGCAAATCTCGTCAGCCGGCCGAAGAGGGCTTCCCTGCAAAACAGAGACACGGCAGTCCTCTGGAAGCTTGTGCGCTAACCACTCTCCTACACCGACGACAAGCTGGGGTGGGGAGTGGGGGTGGGCTGCGGCCTGGAGAGGAATCTGACAAGCAGGATTTCTAGTGGCCCAGGGCTCCCCACACCCTTGCCCAGAGGCTGCAGTTTGAAGTCAGAGGTGATGCTCACTGCCTACCCAGGACCCAGTTGAGGAAACAGGTGAGGGCCAGCTGGTGCTCGGGACACAGGAGGAGGTGGTGGAGCTGTCCTTGCCTGCAGGCCGCCTCTGGCCCAGGGACCACCGGGCACCTGGTGTGGGCCTGCAGGCTCACTGTTTCCTCCCACCCCCATTCCGAGAGGTAGTCAGGAGCCCATTGGTCTTGTGTCACCACTGTGAGGCAGGGCGTCCCCAGCAAGGCAGGCCTGAGGGAGAAGCACAGTCAATATTGGTGCATTGAAGGAATGCACAAGGTATCCCAGCGCTGGCAGCTGGGCCCCCTGCAAAATGCCAGCCCAAGTGCCAGCAACAGTCAGCTGGGAAGGGGGTGTCAGGGTGGTGGTTTGGCAAAGCCCCCCCGCCCCCCCCCCCCCGTTCCTGCCCCCCTCCCCACAAATCCAATCCAATACTTCCCTCCTCTCCTTAAGCCACTCCGACTCTTGGGTATGAGAGGAACGACTGGGGCAGGAGCAATGACTTCTGCCTACACTTGCAGAGTGACGTGGAGGTGAGAGGGTGCTCCTGGACTGGGTCCCTGGGGGGCGGGAGGAGGGCGCCCCTCTGGAGTCCCTCCTTGGCGCTGGCTGGGGAAGACGTGGAGGCAGCTGGGCCCGGGCCAGGCTGGGGCTCCGGCTCGCTCCTAGGGGGCGCTCTGGCGACAAGAGCAGCGCCAAGGGGCAGGGGTGGGGCGTGGGTGTGTAGCGGGAAGAGGTGCCAGCGGGCAGCGGGAGCCGTACGCAGCCCGGAGCCCGGGAGGTGGGTGGGGGCGGGTGTGGCTCCCCCGGCTGGTGGGGCGGGAGGGGGGGCGGTTGGCACCGGGAGCGCACTGAGGAGGTGTCCGCGGCCCAGCGGGGCGGC
>PVJH01022450.1:0-36584 GCA_004026705.1 Nesogale talazaci
TGCACACATTTGTCTTCAGTGATCATGTCGGAAAGGTGAGCATTTTGGAATGCCAATTTAATAGAACAAAGTGTTCTTGAACCAAGGAGATACTTGAGTGGAAGTCCAATGCCCATCTGTTGTCCTACTACTAACCCTATAAGTATACACATTAATCTCTTTCCCCATCCTCACTTATAAATATATGCCCCTATGTACAAGCATTCACCTTTTAAAGATGGTAACAACCACAACAAAACAGGAGAAAGGAAGGTCAGGCATTTCTGGGGAAAGTGCATTTTGGACTTGTTAACTTTGAGGTGTTTATGCTGGTACCAGGTAGATAAGTTTAATTAGTTGTGGGAAATAGGAGGACTGAGTTTTAGAAAGGGAATAGGAGAGGCATGGAAATTGAAGAACTGACCTGGGAATATTTGTAGAGTGAAAAAGAGAGAAAGCTATTTTTCAAAGAAAACCAGTATTTTTTTTTTGGGGGGGGGGCGGCGGCGCAGAAGATAGACCTTGTTGGCAAGCAGTTAAAGGAACCATAGGAACAAGCCCAAAAAGGGAATGTTTTATATTTTCTGACATTCAGGCATGAATACTGCTGATATTTAGTCACACCAGCCTTATAAACTTAAAGGTCTTCTTAAATAGAGGCAAAGAAAGTTGAGGGTCATAGCTTGTGATTATAGTATCTTGAATAGCTTCATGTTTTCATAGTAGGTGTCACTATGAAACTACATAGGAAGAACATGAAGCTTGTGAAGATTTAGAGCCTCCGAAACAAAGGAACCATTCCATTCCGTCCTGCAGGGCTTCTCTGAGGACACCTGTATCACAGATTATTCTGCAATTTAAAAATCTCTTAACACTTTTTTCTTTAACATAGATTAATTATTAACATAAGGAGAACTCACCCCCTTCCAGCATATGAGTTAGTAAAATTTATTAGTAGTATGGATCAGTTGTTATGAAAATGGGCTTTGGGGCTGAGCCCTGGTGGCATGGTGGTTGTGTGCGGGACTGCGGCCCACAGGGTTGGCAGTTCAAATCCAGCAGCAGCTCTCCAGGAGCAAGGCTGGGCCTCCTACTCCCACCAGGGACCAGTGATGCCTAAAAACAAACAAAGAAACAAAAAGAAAATGAGCTTTGGACTTACATCTTTATTACTCAGTAAGATGAGTTGAATTACCTTTATGTGAAACTTAATTCCTGTTTCTTGGATTTCCATGAGCATTTATAATTATATTAGAAAATAACACCCAGACCTGCTCCTTCGACTGTTTAACCTTGTGATAGATACTGGAGAAATTTTCTACATAATCAAATTTAAAAACTAAGTTCGTTGTTCAACTAGCCCAGTATAGGTGAAGCTACTATCCTACTTGTAGGTCTGGCATGGAGAGGCAAATATAGAAAGGTAAATTCAAGAGTAGATCTGATAAAGGAACTATAGAGCCCAGAAATTGGTTATTGATCTGCTATAGATTGTTATTAGCTACTGTTCAGGGAATCCCATGGAGACCCCATATCGAATGAGTTCAGATCTCTCTGATCTATAGGGCTTTCATAGGTTGATTTTTGAGAAGTAGATTGCAGACCTTTCTTCTTACTCTGATGTAGCCTTGAGGCTTTGCTGAACTCTATTTAGCATTATAGCATTTCACAAGCCCCCACTGACAGACGAGGGTGGCAGCGCAGGAAGCACATTGGCTTGGAGCCCAACTTGGGCCTGCAGCGTGGAAGGTGAGACTCTTACTAGTGAACCACCACTGTAGATCGGTCCTGCTCTTTCTCTCATGGAGGACTCTCTGGGTTGTCTAAACGGTGCACTCACATGGCTGTTCACCCAAAGGTGGGAGGTCTGAGTGCCCAAAAGCACCTCCAAAGAAACACCTGGTAAAAGATTTTCAGCATAACCCACGCTGTGACCCTGTGGAGCACTGGTCAACTCCACACACGTGTTTACCATGAGAGGGAATTGGTTCCCTGATGATCAGTTTCATATCTCATGACCATCACTCTCCTTAAGTAAACAACAGATATTTATATGGGGGTATAAACCTTCTTGAATTTGTCTTGTCACAGAAAGTGCCACAGAAATACTAGAAGTCAGAGTCCAAAAACGCAGTTGTTCTATCTTGGACCCAGTACTATCCATGCTCTATAAATTCTCTGACAAAAGATTATCTAACTTGTATTTGAATATTTCTAACACTGTTTTCCTAGGCTGCTCAGTAACGTTCTTCAGCTATTTCTTTCTTCCAAACACCTCTCTTAAGATCATTTTGAGCATGATTCTTCTCTTGTCTAAAGCCCTCTAGTGCGGTCCCAGCCTCCTAACAATGGAGCAGGTGTCTTAACCTCTGGATTCTCTCCTGACTTGTCCCTGTCTTGCCTCTCTCTTTGTTCTTATATTTCCCATTGCTCTTATTACCCCAGAAGTTACTCTCTCAACATGTTCCCTATCCCTACCTTCGACCAGGAAGCTTTCAGCATCTTATGAGCCCGAACATGTGATTCTTGTAGTAATTCCTTCATAGCTTCATAACAAAGTTTACATCTTAAATGTAACTCTTCTGGATATGCATTCTGAAAATCCTCATATAGGTGTATGAATGTATACCACTTAAAATAAGCAAATAAAGCAAATACATTTAATTACCTTTGAAAAGTAAACAGATCCCTTAAATTTTGTTATTAAGTGTGTGAATAGGGTGAATATTAAGGACTTGCTCAGTATGCTGGGCCATGCCTATAATTACTCCAGAATAGCTTTATTCAGATTTTTAGGCAGAATTTTAACTGATTTGTTATCATGAAATTTAAAGTACTCTTTTTTTTCTTTTTGCAAAGTTGTACACATTGACACATTTAAGATTAGCTAGCTTCTAAAGGAAGAGAATGATAACCAGCAAGCATTTAGTTTTAATTTTCATAATTTTTCTATTTAAATCAAAAGCACCCTTTTAAAGCCCCTAAATCAGCCTTTTATAAATAAAGTAAATCATCTTCTGATGCATTCCTTGATGATGGCTTATGCTGTTTTTCTAAAGAAAGAGTTTAATTAAGATTTGATTTTCTCCTATTCTGTCTTTTGTTTACTCATCACTGAATCAAACATAGGTCTTTCATGTCGCTGGTAAGTCTGACTTTTGAGGTCATTGATGACCACTGCCATTTTTTTTTTTTCAAAAGCAGCTGAGTCTCTCTCGTTTGGATATGATTAAGACCACACTAGTGCTTAAAGGAGCAGCCTGTGACCTTAGTGTGAGCTTCTGTCTTAGTAGCCGTTCCTGGTCAGTGGCTACTGTTTATACTTTGTCAAAATCAACGCAAATGCACAAATAATTTCCGAATAATTGTGAGCACAGTATTTGAGTGGATGTTTAATAAATATGCATTAAAATCTAATTACAGTAATGAAGTTTACAGCTGAAATTTTAATTCAGCCCTTTAGAAATATTAAAAGTGCTTTTCCTGATTGTGCATTTTTCTCAGAGCAGTTGGGTAAACATTTTAAACTGGAAATCTAGATTCCTTATGTAGTTTTGATTTCATTTAGCTAAGCATGTGTGCCTGTTGGCAACAGTATTCCTTCTCTTTGTTGGGAAGTAAGGCTCCTTTTATTCCTAACTGTTACTTTGAGGAATTCGGATCAGATCTGTTTTAAGGTGTGGATGTATGGAATATCAGATGGGTAATAAAATGACCTGGAAGAGTAGATTGTGATTTTGCACTGATCCCCCAGTGCTGATTTAATCATTCATTCGATGTGTAATTTCTGTTTCCTAATTTGTAGAGTGGGGTTAATCATCTTAATTCTACCATCCTCATGCGTCATGTACGAAGTTCAGGTAAGTTATTATGAGAGAAATTATTTTCAAAATGATAAAGAATGTTACATACTGTGGGCCATGCTAGGAGTCCTGGAACTATTAATACTGACATGCCAGCTGGCGGACCTGACTTCCTGTTAGTGGGTTGAACTCTCTTTTCCTCTTTGCTCCTTCAATGACTAACTCGTTCCCCCAGCTGCCACCAACGGAGACACTTTTCCCCTCTGCATAAACTTCCCGGATCTCCCATATTCTGCGTTACTAGGTCACAGCATCTGCTCATTTGTTTTTCTCTCCCCGCCCAGTGCACGGGGTCTCTGAGTGCCCTTTGTGTCTGGCTAGCTGTGGCAGACACATAATCTGGTGTCAATGTGAGGATCGAGAGTGCAGGGCTGGAGTCGAGTCTATCAATCTGGAGATAACCAATGAGACCTCTGTGTGGAAATGGCCTTTGAGAATTCTGGGAAATCTGGCTGTATTTTCCCCTCAGAGACTCACTACTCAGTCCCTTGGAGACATTCCAGTGACAAGACACAAGGCTGACTTCCTGTGAGACATCCCGGAGGAGAAGCCACTTGAACTTACCCTGATGTAACCAGACCTCGGAAGCCAGCAAAGCCACACAAAGACTCCTGCCAGTGCTGAGATACTTCTGACACCACTGGATACACAAGACTGCCCCCACTGGCCTGTGAGGGTCCTGGTGTCATCGCATGTGTTTCATGAGTCTGAAGAGGACTTATGGATAGGTATCAGATATATGGGCTAAAATCGGACTTTTGACCTTGGAATGACTGGGATGGGATGTTTTATTAATGTACAGTTGCTCTTGACTATAAAACTCTTTCTTATACACATATGTTTATGAATTTGTTTCTCTAGTCTGCCCAGACAGACAAACTAAACCATGCATCAATGGTTTCACAAAGGTGTGCCCCTTATTGGTTGTATAATTATTCATTGAACGATTTCTTGCTTATGGAATTCTTCTAATGAGTAGTCTTTCATTGGGTTCCTGCCAGTATAATTTCATTTTGGAAAACTAAACGGATCTTAGTTAAGTTTATGATAGTAGTTTCATCCAACTTTTTCCCTTCTAGAATCATGATTATCAAAAAAAAAAAAAAAACTATGCCTATGATCCTACATGTCTTTACCTCTGAGCCAAGTTTTTCAGTACATTTTTTAATGCAATTGCTAGGGTAAAATTAGCTGCCTCGTCTGATACTTGGGTTGGCTTATACTTGAGTATGTATGGTAACGTGTCATCTTTATTTTTTATTGTATTTATTTATTTTTGGGGGCATCACTGCTCTCCGGTGGTGGGAGTAGGAGGCCCAGCCCCACTGCTGGAATTGAACCTCCGTCCCAGCGGGCCGCAGTCCCGCGCACAACCACTACGCCACCGGGGCTCAGCCCAACGTGTCATCTTTAGATTTGAGAATGAAGCCATTTATATCTTCATGTTACTGCCAGATATTTTAAACTTGAACCTCAAAGCAGGTACATAAATCTAGTTATTTTGTCAAACTTCTTAAAACCCATGGTGTGAAATAGAAAGAATCTTCAATTTATATGGAAAACAGAAAAAAACTGGTGGTGGTGGCGGTTTTTGCAGTTTCACTTCTTAGCAGAGGAAGGTTGTTGACTTTAGTGGAGAGACAGGACAGACCTCTAGCAGGGCTGGAGGAGGAGGAGGACGCAGGTGGAGTGGAACGCTTCAGAAGGTTTATACATGCTTTGGCTCGCTGAGAGAGGTTTGTGCTCCTAATCTTCTGCTGCCTGTCTCTGATCAATGCACGAGTAGTGCTATCGTTGTAATGAGAGATTTCTGGTGGTTTGTGGACATTTAACTTCAGATCCTGGCATGCCCATTTTCTTAAGTTTTCTGATCTTTTAAAGCAATTTCAGTTTCTTCGTCTGTAAGGAGTAATAATTAACTTAGATTTTGTAGGAGAATTAAAATACTATACAGAAAGTGCTATTTATGTGTTAGACACATAAAATCAAAACCAATCTCACTGTCATGGAGTCAGTGCTGACTGATAGCGACCTCCTGTTGGTTTCCAAGGTTGGAATTGTTTACCAGATGTGTTCATCCGGGTGGACTAGAGAAACAAATTCCTAAGCATGCATACGTATATAAGAAAGAATTTTATATATAGGGTAATTTGTACATTAAGAAAACATCCCAGCCCAGTCCATTCCAAGGTCATAAGTCCGATGTTAGCCCATATGTCTGATACCAATCTATAAAGTCCTCTTCAGACTTACAAAACACATGAAATGATGCCAAATGCAGGACGACCACAAGCCAGGGAGTAGAAGGTCTTTGGCTCTAAAGGTATTGTAAACATCTCGGCGCTGACAGGGGTTTCCAAGTGACTCCTACAGTTTCCCAGGGTATGGAGTCCATCAGTGTATTGGCATGTGTCTTGTCAGTAGAGTGTCTCCAACGGAGTGAGTAGAGAGAGTGTCTCCAGACTTCAAGGAGGAAACAGCTAAATTTCCCAGAAGCCCCCAGGGAAGGTCATGCCCACAGAGGCATCATTGGCTGTGACCCGATTGACATATGTCCAGGAAAGTACTATAAATATTTGACAGACTAGACTCCACCCCTTCACTCTTAATCCTCAAACTGACAAATGGTTATATACCTACCACACCGGAGTAGAAAGCCCCGTCTTTTTCCTGCAGGGGTGATGGTGGTTTCGAAACTGCTAACCACGCATAAGCAGCCCAACGCGTGACTGCATCACCATGAATGCTGGCATTTTCCCCTGAATTTTACTTATTTTGTTGTTGAGAGTATCCACAGCAAAACCTATACCTGTTCAGTCATTTTACTTGTACAATTTAGTGGGAGGGGTTGTATTCTCTGAGTTGGGCAGCCATTCTCATCTTCCTTTTGTCCCTCTCTCACTAATAAAAACGCAGTGTCAAAAAAATAAAAAAAATAAATAAAAATAAATAAATGAGGGGCTGAGCCCCGGTAGTGTAGTGGTTGTGTGCGGGACTGCGGCTGACTGGGACGGAGGTTCAATTCCAGCAATGGGGCTGGGCCTCCTACTCCCACCACCGGAGAGCAGTGATGCCCCAAAACAAAAACAAAAACAAAAAATAAATAAATGGGCTGAGCCCCAGTGGCGTAGTGGTTGTGCGCAGGACTGCGGCCCACTGGGTTGGAGGTTCAAATCCAGCAGCAAGGCTGGGCCTCTTATTCCCACCACCAAAAGGCAGTGATTGCCACTCCCCCCCCCCCAAAAAATGCAGTCCCTAGCCAATCATTTGACTCGCTGTTGCCAATTTGATTCCATATAGGTCGTTCTCAAAAGAGCATAATCGAAGGCAGCCCCTCTTTAGTAAGTACTTATGCTGAAGATTGTTTGGTTTGAAGGAGACTTCAGGAGATATTTTTAGTATAAGGTTTAAAAATTATCTCTGAGCAATAGTTTCAGGGGTTGAGACATCCTTCATAACTCCGGAAAGTGTGGAGTCCATGAGTTTTGGGAATTGTGTTCTCTCATTTTGATCAGGATTCGTCTATGGAACCTTTGACCAGAACGTTCAGTAATGGTAGCTGAGCACCATCCAGTTCTGGTCTCATGACAAAGGAGGTCATTGTTAATGGAAGCAGTTAACTACACATTCCATATTTCCCTATTTCTAACTTTCCTTCCACCTCTGTTGGGCCAGGTGAATTGCACCTTGGATGGTGCCTTACAAGGTTTTAAGATCCAGACACTGTGCAGGGAATTCCAGGGTAAAACAGAAAGACTAACATGTTATTAGGTCAGTTAACTGGGAGGCCTCCTGACACTGTGACCCCAAACCTCCAAACCAGTGTCTCTCAACCTTCCTAATGCTGCGACCCTCATGTTGGGTGACCCTCAACCAAAAAATTATTTTTGTTGCTACTTCATCGCTGTAATTTTGCTACTGTCATGAATCATAAATATCTGACATTCAGGACATATTTTTATTGTTACAAATTGCTAATAATTAAGCATAATTAAAGCATAGTGATTCATCACAAAACATTTTTTTGGGGGGGCATCACTGCCTCTGGTGGTTGTGGGCACTACCCAGTGCTGCTCCTGAGAGCCACTGCTGGATTTGAACTGCCAAGTCCGTGGGCTGCAGTCCCGCACTCAACCACTTACACCAGAGGGCTCAGCCCACAATATGTAATTTTATATTGTGAAATATTTATGTGCTTTCCGATGGTCTTAGGTGACCTCTGTGAAAAGAGTTGTTCGAGCCCCAAAAGGGTCATGACCCACAGGTTGAGAACTGCTGCTCCAAACCACAGAACCGGATCCCAAGGTGTTTGCTTGCAAATGAGCAGCTACTCGGTTTGGTTTGTTGTCAACATAGTTATCATGCAACTTTTGATAGTAATTTCAGAGTAGAACTGTATACCATAAAGTTTTGTGTTTTTTTTAAAAAAAACATATTGTGATAAGAGTGAAAATTTGCAGAGCATATTGGTTTTCCATTCATTCATTCATCACACATTTTATTTCGTAATATTGCTTGTTCTCGTCACAGTGTAAAAGTACTTTTCTGGACATATGTCATCTTTCATCTCTCCCATCTTACCCCTTTTTTATTATTAAATTAGTTGTTTTATAAAGCCATCTTATCCTTAATTGTAGGATGTGTCTGAAATCTTTTTAGCATATAGACTTTTTGAGCTGATTCCTCCTTATAGAAAAAGTGTGTCCTTGACATGTTATATTGGCATTTTTGCAGATTAAACCATATCTTTACTAATTTGGGGTATGAAATTGAAGATGGTTTCTTTAAAAAATTTCATCTCCCCCCCAACAAAACGATTTACTTTAAAAAAAAAAAGAGGGGGAAAGAGGAACTTATACCAAGGACTCAAGTAGAAAATATTTGGAAATGAATATGGCAGCACATGTACAAAGATGCTTGATACAAATGATGTATTGAATATTATAAGAGCTGTAAGAGCCCCCCCCCCCAAATTTCATCTAAAGTATTAAAGAAAAAACTTTAAGGATGAAGAAAAACTTTAAAACATGATTTCATAAAGGAAAACTATTTATGTTCTTTCCAGTGAAGCAGTATGTGTGATTCACCATTCTGCCTAAGTCTCAAATGAGTATCTCCGAGATGTTCTTAACTATCTACCAAGGAGCAGACTAAGAGACCCTGGGTAGTGCAAGTGGTTATGCACTTGACTACTAACTGAAAGGCTTGGGGTTTGAACTCGTATGGAGACACCTTGGAAGAAAGGCCTGGAGATCTCCTGGTGAAAGGTGGCAGCCAGTGAAAGCCCTATGGGAGCACGGTTCTCCTCAGTTCAACTCGTTTGGATTTGGGGGTTGTTGTGTAGGATTAGAAACCCAGTCCAATTTAAAGCACCACAGATGCCCCTTGCTATCATTCCTCCAGTACTATGGCAACATTGTCAATATAAATCAAGCCGTGTGATTTATGATTGTTCTCCACGAGGCAACAAGGTGTCCCCGTATGTTTTCCAGATGGCTGGAGCCATTCCAGGTATCTCGATTCCACAGGTCTAAGTACAAAGGCAGGAAGAGATAAGTCCCTGGCCTACTACTGCCCTTTCTTGGTCCAGTAGGGAAGCTTTGCCAGAAACAGACTTCCCTTCAGGCGTGGAGAACCACGCCCAGTTCACTAGGAAGAATGGCATTGCCACGGTAGAGCTGGAAGAGGATCCCAGCTGGCATGGCCCCACACCCATGCTCCTTCCACTGTTTCATTCTGCCTCTCACGTGACCCACAAGTGCCAATGCCGCCTCTGCCACTTGCTAGCTGTGGGAATGTGTACATAGCCTGACTGGGACTCGGGGTCTCCATCTTTAAACCAGGGGTGATATCAGGGTGTTAATGCATATGGAGAAGGTACACAAGCACCCACTCTTTCAGTACACACGTGATAAAGTTTAGTGATTGTTTTTTTTTTCTTTTTTTGGGGGGATATATCACTGCCCTCTAGTGGGAGTTGGAGGCCCAGCCTTGCTCCTGGAGAGCTGCTGCTGGATTTGAACCGCCAGCCCAGTGGGCCGCAGTCCTGCGCACAACCACTGCGCCACCGGGGCTCAGCCCAAGTTCAGTGATTGTTGCTGTTTCTATTGGCTATCAGATTTTAGGCAATCTATTTATCCTGCAATATGAATTCTCAGGTTCAGATCGCAGACATCTCTGAGCCAGACTATTGTAACTATCTCCGAGTTGGGTTTTTTTGCTAAGGAAGAAGGCCAGGGGCAGGGGCTGGGAGAAGCCGTATTGAGATAAGTCACATTATTTTGGGCTTGCTGTTTTCAATGACATGTTGGAGGAGGATGGTAATTTTCTCATGGCAGGAATGTCACAGACACCTCCCTCATACTTCCTTGAGCTCATCATGGACCTGAACTGCAGACGTGAAAAAGAACTTGGGTTTTTCCATCTGTTCATGCTAGGACTATCAGTGACTATTTTGCCTCATCTCTTTTTCAACTGTTTTTTGAGTTGCACTGGAGGCCAACAGGGCCACAAAAAGAGCAGGGCTACCATGTGTCTGCTGCTGTGTGTCCAGGAGAGGAGTTTGAGTCCCTGGCATGTTCTAGTACAAAGTACAGGAATGCAGAACTTCAGAAATGTTTTGGCTGTTTCAAACAGAAGTTTCTAGACGAAAGCCTAAAAACAGGCAGAAACCAAGGTAATCACAAATATGTGCAAAGCCTGCAGCCATTCATAATTTTCTCCCTGTGTGGGAAGTAAAACTACGAGAAGATCCTAGGCAATTGAGCCATTGACTAAATCTTACAGCAGGTCAGTTCTGGAGAACCCCTGGAACTCAGTGTAGGAGAAATTGATGAAACAGGTACCACTCTGAGGGATTAGAAAGAACAGCCAATTTTGGCTGGGGCAGGGTGGAGGGGAGTGGCTTTCAAGGACCTATGCATATTGAGATATCTTACATGTATGTTCCTCAATTAGAATGTGGCACTTCAGCATGGCAGTTCCCCACGCTCCCTTTGGAGTACAATAAGACGAATCAATACAAATCAAAATAATAAACAGCAGCAGCCCATAATTTGTGCCCACCAGTGTTGTAACTGATTAGATTTAGAGCGACTTGTGAGGGATCCTTTTTGTTTCCATTTGTGCAGCTGCTCTCCAGGCCTAGTGAGCCCGAGTGATGTAGTGGTTATGTGTTGGACTGTGATTCATGTGGTTCACAGTTGAAAACCACCAGCAGCTCCGTGGGAGAAAGACTGGGCTCTCAACTCTCGCAACCAGTTACTCTTGAAACCCACAGGAGGTCACTGGGTCAACATGGATTGCATGGCAGTGAGAGTTTTTTTAAAGTCATTTTTTTTTTGGCATCACTGCTCTCTGGTGGTGGGAGGAGGAGGCCCAGCCCCACTGCTGGAATTGACCCTCCGTCCCAGTGGCCGCAGTCCCGCGCACTACCACTACGCCAGCGGGGCTCAGCCTTTTTAGAGTCATTTTATGGGGGCACATACAACTCTTATCACAATCCATCCATCCACCCATCCATCCATCCATTGTATGTCAAGCACATCTGTACATTTGTTGCCCTCATCATTCTCAAAACATTTGCTTTCTGCTTAGGTCCTTGATGTCAGTGTCTCATTTTTCCCCCTCCTTCCTCGCTCCCCCTTCCCTCATGAACCCTTGGTAATTTATAACTTATTATTTAGTCATATCTTACACCGTCGGATGTCTCCCTTTACCCACTTCCCTGTTGTCCATATCTCAGGGAGGAGGCCATATGTAAATCCTTATAATTGGGGGCTGAGCCCCGGTGGCGTCGTGGTTGTGCGCGGGACTGCGGCCCACCGGGAGGGAGGTTCAATTCCAGCAGTGGGGCTGGGCCTCCTACTCCCACCACCGGAGAGCCGTGATGCCCAAAAAAACAAAACAGAACAAAAAATCCTCATAATGGGCTCCCCCTTTCTACCCCACCTTCCCTCACCCTCCCAGTATTGCCACTCTCACCACACGTCCTGAAGGGCTCATCTGTTGGTTTTGTTTTTTAAATCCTGACCTAGACTGGTCTGGGAGCCTTGAGGACCTTCTTTACCTGACTGACTTTGCTGACCAGCAGACTTGATGCCTCCTTGCTGAATTGGCCTTTTGTGCACTGTGGTTTTCTTTTCTGAGAGTTGTAAGTAAGGCATACTACTGAGTAAAGATGTTGGACCAGTTTAAGAAGATGAGTGAAGAACCTTTAGTATCTCAAAAGGTGTATATTAAATAGAAATGATATATTTTGCCATCAGTGTTTTTTTTTTTTGTAATTTGTAGGTTCTTTTTAAAAAATTTAAATCATCTAATTGGCTCGTATAGCACTTATCACGTTCCATCCATCCATCCATTGTGTCAAACACATTTGTACATTTGTTGCCCTCATCATTCTCAAAGCATTTGCTTAAACCCATGATATCAGCTCCTCATTTTTTCCCTCCCTTCCCCTCCCTTCCTCCCTCATAAACCATTGATAATTTATAAATTATTATTATTTTGACATGTCTTACACAGTCCGATATATCCCCTCACTCACTTTTCTGTTCTCTGTCCCCCAGGGAGGGGGTTATATGTAGCTCATTCTGATCATTCCTCCTCCCTCCCCCCATCTTCCTCTTCCCCTCCCATTATCTCTACTCTCATTATTGGTCCTGAGGGGTTTATCTGTCCTGGGTTCCCTGGCTTGTAAGCTCTTATCTGTACCTGTGTACATGGTCTGGTCTAGCTGGATTTATAAGGTAGAATTGGGATCATGATAGTGGGGGTGAGGGGAAGCATTAAAGAACTAGAGGAAAGGCTGAGCCCCAGTGGCATAGTGGTTGAGTGTGGGACTGCGGCGCACAGGGTTGGCAGTTCTCCAGCAGCAGCTCTCCAGGAGCAAGACTGGGCCTCCTACTCCCACCAGGAGGCAGTGATGCCCCCCCCCCCAAAAAAAAAAGAACTAGAGGAAAGTTGTTATGTTTCATTGGTGGTGTACTGCTCCCTGACTGGCTCATCTCCTCCCTGAGACTTCTCTGTAAGGGGATGTTCAGTTGCCTACAGATTGCCTTTGGGTTTCCACTCCGAACACCCCCTCATTCACAATGATATGATTTTTGTGTTCTTTGATGCCTGATACCTGATCCCATCAACATCTCATGATCACACAGGCTGGTGTGCTTCTTCCATGTGGGCTTTGTTGCTTCTCAGCTAGATGGCCACTTGTTTGTCTTCAAGCCTTTAAGGTCCCAGATACTATATCTTTTGATAGCTGGGCACCCTCAGCTTTCTTTACCATGTTTGCTTAAGCACCCACTTTGTATTCATTGATCCTGTCAGGAAGGTGAGCATCATGGAATGCCAGTTTAATAGAAGAAAGTGTTCTTGCTTTGAGGGAGTACTTGAGTAGAGACCCAATGGCCATCTGCTACCTTAATATTAAACTTATAACTATATGCACATTGATCTATTTCCCCATTGTCATATATAGATATGTTTACATATGTGCATGCCTGTATCTAGACATCTAAAATGCCCTTTGCCTCCTAGTTCTTTCCTCTATTTCCTTTTACTTTCTCTTGCTCAACTATCATGTTGAACCTTCATTTAGGTTTCAGTAATTCCTCTCAGTTATATTGCCCTTGATCACTGTCTTACCACGCCTCCTACACCCTCCTTGTCAATGATTTTGGATCACTTGGTATTTTCCTGTTCCTGGGTTTGTTGACAACCACTTCCTTTGGCCCTTGTCTCCCCCTCTTCTATGACGCCCTGGAACCATCATCCCGTTGTTTTCTTCTTCAGACTGTTTATCCAACTCATCTTATCTCCATAGACTTGCACAAATAATAATAGTTTGCACAAAAGACAAGACAAGACAGAGCAACAAAAGAAAAGAAAACAACAAAAACCCATGACAAAAATAGAGGAGCGTGTAAATAGTTCAAGATCTGTTTG
This sequence comes from Nesogale talazaci, assembly GCA_004026705.1. NCBI lineage: Eukaryota > Metazoa > Chordata > Mammalia > Afrosoricida > Tenrecidae > Nesogale > Nesogale talazaci. Next base: position 13,791 of record PVJH01022450.1, read on the forward strand.
TTGACTTTTTGGAGTGTTTTCTGGTCGAGTCTGATGAGGTGCCATGTCCTGGCCTCACAGTCTATATTTAGTATTTCCTGGGGACTTCATTGTTTTGTTTCCCTTGCTGTTCCCTTGCATACCCTTAGTGTTTTGCCTCAGTGTGTTGGTGTCAGACCTGGTGCAATTCCCACACTGTCTCCAGTGTTGACCCCCATAGTGTTATGGATCATGTCTTAAGTAGGTGTGGCCCTATTGTCCCCTCTGTGCTTAGGCTTCTCTGAGCTGGAAGATTGCCCTCAGGGCTTGGTGGGCCAGGATGTTCTCCAATCTCTCTTTCTCCCCCTTCATTTACTCCTTTGTGCTCTGATCAGACATGCCCCTCTCCCTGAGCTGTAGCTTCAAAGCTGCCCTCTGAAGTGAATCCTTCTGTGGGGAGAGTGGGCTGTCCACGTAGGGGGGATTGGGGCCAGCCCCTCAGACCTCTTTATTGGTTCCCTGTTTGCCTTCAGTTCTGATATGTCTTGTGAATAACTTTTTGTTGCTGCTGTGAAGGAATACACATAAGAGTTTAGTGCCATCAATTATATTCTTTGAGTTATATAAGCATGTTCACCCTCCTCTTTTGAGTTGTTCTATCCTTATTAACATAAACTCTGTGCCTGCTAAGGTTTCTAGAATCTACATCATTTGAGTTACTGTCAGTCTTTAATATCATTGCAGATAGGTCTTTAAGTAGCATAATGCTCAACAAAGATTTTTCCCCCTTTTATAATTAAGTTAAATTATTGGGTGATAAGGAGACATCATGGGTTATCTTTGGTTTAAAGTGTAAAAATTACCGTAAGGCAATAGTTTCAAGGGCTTCATCCAGCCTCCATGGCTTTAGAAAAGTCCATGAGAAATTGAATATTCTGTCCTGCATGTTCCTCCCCATGGTCAGGATTGTGCTACAGAATCCTGGATGGAAGTGTGCAGTGATCATAGCCGAGCACCACCCAGTTCTTCCTTCTGATGGCAGAGGATGCCGTCTGTTGGTCATGGAGGCGATTGGCCACACGGCCACTTCTGACTCTCCTTCTTTGTGGCTCCAGACCCTGTGCATAACTTTTAAGTCACGATTCGATTTGGCAGATGTGGTCTTAGTTCTAATGAGATTGAGAAAGGAATAGCATGAAAGGGAGTCACCACAAGAGTAAAAACAGCAGCTGTTTTTTTTTTTTTTTCAGGTGGTATGACCAGAGGAGAGGAGAAAGGGCAGATGCCCCAAGACTAATAGGGTCAAGGTTTTGTTGGGGGTAATTGTTACTGTTTTATTTTTTTTTAAGATGGATTTAGGGTTGAACTGAGGAGGAACTAATAGTGAGGTAAAGTTATGATATTGGACAGGGTGATTAATGAGACAGGGTGAGATCCTGGAAAAGGGAGGGGATTCAAGAAATACTAATATTTAATAAGCACTGATTGTGTTCCAACAGGAGCTCTGGTAGTATAGTGGTTTAGCATTGGGCTGCTAACTGCAAGGTCAGCAGTTTGAAACCACCAGCTTCTTCAAGGGAGAATGAAGGGCTTTTTACTTCCTGTGTCAGTTCGGGTAGACTAGAGGAACAAATTTCATAGACATGCATATAGATATAAGGAAAAGGTTTATATGCAAGAGGAACAGGACATTGAATCCAGTCCAGTTCAAAGTCATAAGTCTGATATTAACCCATATGCCCGAAATCAGTCTATAAAGTCTCCTTCCGACTCAAGAAGTCACAGGTCAGTGGGTGCAGAGTCCTGGCACTGGTAGAGGTCTCCACATGGCTCCTCGCTTCCAGGCCTCAGGGTCCATCCACAGCAGAAGCAACTCATTGCTGGCAGAGGTCTCCATGTGGCCGCCCCAGCTTCATAGGTCTGCCTCCATCAGGGCAAAGCCATGTAGTCTTTCCTCCCGCTCCTCCAGCTTCTTGGATGCTGCCATCTTGTCTTGTCCATGATTCATCATCTCTAAGACTAACTCCCAACAACTGGGGAAGATAGCTTCCCATCTCCACGAGGGAAATATCGCGAGATTTCCCAGAAGTCTCAGGAGAAGGTCATGCCCACATAGAGGCCTCATCGGCTACTCAATGGCTATCTCCAGATTAACAGGCTAGACTCCACCCCTCCATCTCAATCATAAAATTAACCTAAGCACGTGACAGCCACAGTCCCATAAAGAGTCACAGTCTCAGAAACCCACAAGGGCAATTCGACCTGGCCCTATAGAGGCTCTGTGAGTGAGCATCAAGTCGATGACTGAGTGAGACCTTGGCTGGGGATACAGCATTGAGCAAAACAGACAAAAGTCCCTGCCCTTAAAGATCAGACAGTACCGACGGGGAAACACAGTGTGTAACTGAGCCCAGTGGTTCTTTGACTATATTTATAGACGTTTATATTTACAGACGTGCAGGCAAATCTAGACCTCCTGCTGTGGAGTTGCTTCTGAATCATGGTGGCTCCTTGTGTTTCAGAGGAGACCTGTGCTCCCTACTGTTTTCGATGAGTCATCTTAGAGAAGTCAACGGCTGGGTCTTGATTCCATGGCATGGGGAGGGGGACTCGAATTGCTACCCATGGACTTGGGATCTCTGTACAGAGAAATGTATTTATATACTACTGTAGGGCACGATGCAGGGCGAAAGACTGGACTTTTTGCTCCTGTGTCCAGTGACAGTCTAGAAAGCCCACAGAGGGCCGCGGTGAGTCTGCATTGACACACTGGCCGTGAATTCAAGAGTAGTAGAGTTATTTTCTCTTACTATTCCCTGCTTTTACTAAATCTCTCATTTTATGAAAATTCTGTCTCATGAAAGTTTTGTGTGTGTGTGTGTGTATGTGTTAGATCATGAAGTAAAATGAGGATCAGGAAAGCTTGAAATGGAGTTGAATGGGAGGGTAAGTGACCTTGAAGGCAGGAGATACAAGTGTAGCCCTTCAGCTGTCGCCTAGAGGAAAGAACAACAGGATGGGGTAGATACAGAGTTGCAAAGTCTGGTGGTGGAAAGTTGAGGACCTTGAAGGATGGGGAAGATCATATGGAACTTCAGAAAGTAAGCCAGTAGTAGGTTTGGGGAAGACACTATCCAGATAGGAGAGTTGATATGAAATGAAAAAAAATAGGAAATATTTGAGACTCAGCAACTAACACAGCTTGGCTGGAGGGAACCCACATTACTAATTCCACTTTTACATTTTCCACCCTAACTGGTTCCCTAACATCGAATCTTGGCCATCCTGATTTAGACCTGTATTATTTTCCATTCAGTGTAGTTTTGTAAGCATTCTCTGTAGTCAAATTAACTCTGCTTTCTACTTACTGTCAGGTAATCTTTATTATTGCTCCATTTTTGGGTCAAATTTCTCCATTTTTGGGACAAATATAGTAGTAGTTTATAATTTATCAGGGGATCATGAGGCTGGAAGGGAGGAGGAAGGGAAGAAAGCAGCTGATACCAAGGGCTCAATAGAAAGTCAATGTTTAGAAAATAATGGTGGCAACATATGTACAAATATGCTCGATATAATTGATGTATGGATTGTTACAAGAGGTCTAAGAGTCCCCAATGAAATTATCTTTTTAATAATAAAAAAGATAAACAATCTCAATATTGGCACGTGGTAGGTATTTAATCATTTCTTGCATCAACAAATGCACGTCGGAGAGTAGTGGGAGACGCGTCTGGGATTGGAGATGGGGGCAATGTTATGGATGCCTTGGATAGCAAGAGTGAGGATACTGTGTCCCCGAGACCACCCCCAGGTTTGATGATTGACTAGGAGAACTTGTAGGAACCACAATTATGATTTATTATAGCAAGAACACTCAAAGTAGACTAGCAAACGGAAAGATGTATGGCGCAAAGTCTGCAGGGAACTAGGCACATGCTTCAGAGTCCCCTTCCAACGTAGTCATGGTGGTGCTGTGGTTGTTAAGTGCCGTTGAGTCCATCCTAACACATAGCCACTATATATACACCACAGAATGAAACACCCATCACCCACGGCCATCCTCAGATCGTTACGCGTGAGGCCTTGTTGCAGCCGCTGTGCCAACCTGTCTTGTTGAGGGTCTTCTTCTTTACTGCCCCTTTACTTTACCACACATGATGTCCTTCCCTCGGGAATGGTCTCTCCGGAAAATATGTCCAAAGTATGTGAGACCAAGTCTTGCCATCTAGGCTTCTAAATAGCTGCTGGCTCTCACTTTTTCCAAGGCAGATTCGTTTGTCTTTTGCAAAATCCATGGTACTTTCGATGTTCTTTGCCTGTACCATAACTCTTGTGTTAGTCCGGGTAGACTAGAGAAACAAATTGATAGACACACATATGGATATAAGGGTAAGGTTTATATACAAGAAGAGTGGGACATTAAGAAAACCTCCCAACCCAGTCCAGTTCAAAGTCATAAGGCCGATATTAGCCCATATGCCCGATACCAGTCTACAAAGTCTTCTTCCCACTCACGAAGTCACAGGCCAGTGGGTGCAGAGTCCTGGCACTGGCAGAGGTCTCCCCATGGCTCCTCGCTTCCAGGGCTCAGGGTCCATCAACAGCATTCAGGGGTAGTAGAAGCAACTCAGCCCTAGAAGGGGTCTCCGCGTGGCTTCTGCAGCTTCAGAGGTCTGGTTCCATTAGGGCAAGGCTGTGTGGCTTCTCCTCTGGCTCCTTCTGCTCCTCGGATGCTGCCATCTTGTCTTGTCCATAATTCATCGTTTCTGAGACTAACTCCCAACAGCTGGGGAGATAGCTTCTCATCTCCATGAGGGAAATGTTGTGAGATTTCCCAGAAGTCTCAGGAGAAAGTCATGCCCACACAGAGGCCTCATTGGCTACTCAATGGCTATCTCCAGATTAACAGGCCAGACTCCACCCCTACATCTCAATCATGAAATTAGCATAAGCACATGACCGCCACACTCTAATGCATCGATTCTCTGGTCTTCCTTATTCAATGTCCAACTTTCACATGCTTAGGCTGGGAGGCAATTGAAAATACCCTGACTTGTGTAGGGCTCAAAGAAATCTCCTTGCTTTCCAGCACTTTGCAAAGATCTTGTTCAACAGATGTATCCAATGTGAGGCATAGTTTGTCCCCTTGACCACTGCTTCCTTGAGTACAGGACTGTGGGGCCAAACGAGAAAATCCTGGACACCACTCTTTTTTCTGCTTATCATGATGTGAGGATTTAGGTTTTCTTTACATTGCACTTTAATCCACACTGAAGGCTGCAATGTTTGCTGATCCTCAGCAAGTGCTTCGAGTGGCCCTCACTTCCAGCAAGCAGGGTGGTATGACCTGCACATCGCTGGTGGTTAATAAGCCTTACTCCAAACCAACGTCACGTTCTTCTTCATGTACTCCAGCTTCTCTGAGGATTTGCTCAGCGCACAGATGGAACAAATATGGTGAGAAGATACAACCCTCATGGACACCTTTCTTGATTTTTAAACTATGGCCCTGTTCGGTTTGCACAACTGCCTCACGATCCATGCACAAGTCCCATGCCAGCACAGTCAAGTGATCCGGAAGTCCCACTCCTCTCAAGACTATCCAGAGTGTATTCATGCAGAGGACCCTTAATGCCTCCAGAAACAAATTCTGACAAGGGGGCGGGGGGGAAGCTGTCTGCTGAGGAAGCTCATGAGAGGCTCAGTGGCCCACATTTTTACGGGAAGCAGGCTTGCAGATATCCTCTGCTCGACATGAACTGAAATTCCAGGTTTGCAGAAGGCAAGTAGATGTTTTACATAACCCACGTTGCTTTTACATGGAGGAAACAGTTTAAGCTCATGAACCATCCCTACCATTTCTGGGAATGAGGGGAACCCTGCCCACATTCTTGTTCCCAGATGCCAGCCAAGGGCCAACCTTGCCAATAGGACTTTCTAAGCAGAGCAACCTCAGCACCGTAGCCAGATCATCTGTGATCCAGTAGGACTGCTTGAGTCACAGGGGTGGTGGTGGTGTGAGGGTGGGATTGAAGGGAATGCCAACAGGGTGGGGCTTTGTGCCCTCCTTGTCTCATTTTCCTCCCTAGTAAATCTAAGGTCCCTTGGAAGATTTTATATGCAAAAAGATGCTGCTGTTAGGCAAAAAAAAGAAAGAAAGAAAGAAAGGAAATTGCTTCTTTAAATAGTGAAATGGATTTTAAAGAGTGATAAAAATGATCACATTTGGATTTTAGCAAGAACATCCCAGTAGTTTGTGGATGATATATTTGCAGCTGGGCAGGTGTTGCAGGACTGATCTGGGCAGCTCAGCCCAGCTGGGGAACCAGCCTCCATCTCTCTGCCTTGCTCAGCATCCTGCATGGGTTATGCATGTCTCCTTGACCCGCTGATTTTCTGGCTGCTGTCATCACAGTGTAATTCCACTCAGAGGAAGGTGCGGGGAATAGAAGGGAGGAAACCCCCTTTCTCTTTAAGGATTCCGGACCACACACATTTCTGCCCCTAGCTCAGTCAGAACCTGGCCACATGACCATGTGTAGCTGCAAGAGAGTCCAGAAAATGTCATAGTTAACTGGGCAAAACCATGTGCTCAGCCAAAATTCTGATCAGAAAGGGAGGATAGATATTAGAAGATAACCCTGCCCCATCCTGGGCACTGGTATATTTAATGATTTCTTTTCCTCCCTTAGGAAGAAGGTGTAACTAACAGTGTGATGGTTAATTTCCTTCCTAGGAAGCCCTTTTCCTATTATCACAGTGAAATAAATGAAAGACTCTCAAAGTGCCTTTGAGACGTCTTTGTCTAAAAATGTGCCAGATGGCTGCTCTTTCTTGTTGCTTTTTAAACAGAGAGAAGCTCACCGGCTCCATGAACCTGACCCAGGTAATGAGTGGGATTGTGATTGGAATCACCACGCACAGTCCTTTCCGACCCAGGTTGTCCGACCTCGTAGAGATCCTAGGAACACCAGAACGCCCAGTCTGGCACCACCCTCACGATTGTCCTGTTTGGGCCCATTGGTGCAGGCACCCTGTCACCCAGTCTCACGGGAGGTCTTTCTTTTTGACTCCTGCCCGACTTTACCCAGTATGGTATCCTTCTTCGGGGACTGGTCCCTTCTGATAACATAGGCAACGTATGCGAGATGAGGCCCCACCACCATCTTGTCTAGGGAGCTTTCTGGTTATATTTCTCCCAAGTGGGGAACCCCCTGTGCCCTGTTCTTCTGGCAGTTACAGCACCTTCTGTTTGCTTCAACATCATCATTCACATGCCCTGTGTTTTGAAACTTGGGACAGAGTCACATGATGTCTTGACCGACGTGGACCTGAGCCACAATGTTCTGTGGTTTCCCAAAGGCACCTCACAACTCAGTCTGGAGCCTAGATTAGGGACAACAGAAATTGGCCAGATCAGAGAACAGGAAAGCGCTGTCTCCAAGGCCCCTTAGGGAAGTTTATATATGCTAAGAGACCGTGTCTACCACCAACGAGGCTGCTGTTAGCAGCCATTGCACGGCAGCTTCTACGGGTTGGAGGACAGTTAGCTTAATTACGTCAAGGGCCAAGTTCCAGTTCCCTGGGCTCCAGAAGATCCACATCTTCAAGAAGTGGGGCTTTACCAAGTTTAATGTTGATGAGTTTGAAGATATGGAACCTGAGATGGGCCTCATCCCAGATGGTTGTAGAGCGTAATAGATCCCCAATTGGTGGTCCTGTGGACAGGGTTGCGCTAAGCCTTACCTGATCTGTGCCCATCAAAAACTAAATCCAATGATGTATTACCTCGGGCAAATCTGCTGCACAAGACCCCTTTAAAGTGTTTAAGAGCAAGGAAGGTACTTTGAGGTTGAATGTGCACCTGGCCCAAGCCCCAGTATTTTCAATGGCCTACTACACATGTGAAAGTTGGACACTGAATAAAGAAGGCCGAAGAAGAATAGAAACATTTGAGTTGTGCTGGAGAAGAGTATTGAAAGTACTACGGACTGCCAAGAGTACAAAGAAATCTGTCTCAGAAGTCCAACCAAAGTGCCCCTTAGAGGCAAGGAGGTGAGACTTTGTCTCACGTACTTTGGACATGTGGTCAAGAGAGACCGGTTCCTGGAGAAGGATCCCAGGCATGGTAGAAGGGCAGCACTAAAGAGGAAGACCCTCACAGAGATGGAGTGACACAGTGACTGCAACAATGGGTTCGGACCCAGGAACCTTGTGAGGATGGCACGGTTCGGCCGTGTTTCACTCATTCGTGCACGGGGCCGCTCTGATTGGGAGCTGACTTGGTAGTGCTTGACAACCAAGGGACAGGGTAAGCGCCTCAGGGAATCCTCTCTCTTACTCTCTGCCTTGGTGCATCAGACCCAGAAATAGACCTTTCTCAAAGCAAGACACCACCCCCATCCCTGGGAAGGAGCTGGCCTTAAAGTGAAACAAATATGAACGTTTAGTGTGCGCAACATTTTACATGCTTTACAAAATGGTATCTAAAAAACTGCTCGATTGTACTTGTAACTGGTGACAAGTTTTAAGGTGACCACTAGCAGACATCTGTGTAACACTGTGAAATACCTTCATTCGAGAAAGTCTAAGATTTCCTGTATACTTTTGTTGACAGCCTATACAGTTCCGACATCTGAGAATATGCGCATAACTGCTTCGACAGAGGCTTATGCGAAAGCTTTGGCTGTTTGCCACGGGCCTCTGGACCACTATGACTTTCTGATAAAAGCCCAAGAGCTAAAGGAGGATGAGCATCAAAGAAGAGTCATGCGGTGTTTGCAGAAATTACACGAGGACCTTAAAGGATACAGCCTCGAGGCAGAGGGTCTTTTTTCAAAGGTGAGGTTTATGTGATATTAATGACTGAACAGTTTAAAAGCATGAGCATTGTATAAAATGGTGGAAACGCAGTAGGGTGCAATCATGAGCAGGCTGAAATTCTCCCACTCGTTTTTAAAAATAGACTCTGTTGGAACTCTGCTCCTGACCTCTTGAATGTCCCATCGCTTTCCGGTGCGTGTTAGAGAATGCTGCCCGGTGGGAAAGAACGCGGCTGTGCAATTCAAAGCTTTGGCCGCTTCCTCTAGCTCAGGCCTGGCTCAGGGAGGAGCCGTGGGGAAGGACCACTGATAGGTCTTGTCTTTTCCCTCCTCCCCCTGTCTGGCTTCTCCAGGCTTGGGATGAAGGGGATGAAGAATCAGAATGAAATAGCTGTTGGGGCTTGATGAGGTAGATCCTGACATGCTAGCTCTTTGTTCAGGGGCACATTGATGGGCTCTTTACGACCACCCATGGGAACCTCTACATGCACTTATTCCTGACGATCTTTTATGACAGGGCACTGCATACCCTAACATCATATGCATTGTAATACCAGGTATAGGAAAGTGTTCCCTGAACACTTGCAAACCCTGCCGGTGGATTTGGGAGCTCCATTCTGTCTTGTACTTAAGCCTGATCTCTTGGGTGCTTCTCTTGGGAATGGCCTCACTTGGCATAAGGGGTATCTGCGGACCAGCTGTAGCACCATTTACTCCCCTGATGACTTTCTGTCTCAGCCCTCTCTTCAGCACCACACTTGTTTTAGGGCAACTTTGGCCTTTTCCTCTTTTCTTTTAAAGTAATTCCCATATTGCATGCCTGGGAGGTAGGGCCTCTCTATAGAATGTAAGCGAACTTGTCTCCCATTTTCCTAGGCTTTGTGCATTTGTCAAAATTCTCGGACAAAAGGAAAAGACCCATCCTTCACCCCACTGTAGAAGCCAGTGTTACTAAGTTGTATCAACTTTAAATGCTGAGCGATATTGTCATGAGCTAAATTATATGCCACTCTGAGAAACCAGTTTTTCTGCAACTGAATGGACCATCCTCTTATTTCCAAGCCAGTCTTTTTTTCATTATTGTAAGGTATTTGGCAAGACAAACAAACAAACAGAAAGACCTTGTATTAATCATACAACTCTTATCACAATCCATCCATCCATCCATCCATCCATTGTGTCAACACAATTGTACACTTGTTGCCATTATCATTCCAAAGACATTTTCTTTCTTGTTGAGCCCTAAGTATTGGCTCCTTATTCTTCCCCCTCCCTCCCTCTCGAACCCTTGATAATTTATAAATTATTATTATTTTTTCATGTCTTAAATTGTCTGAGGTCACTCTTCGCCCATTTTTCTGTTGTCTGTCCCCCAGGGAGGGGGTTATATGTAGATCATTCTGATCCGTTTCCCTTCCCCCCCCTTTCCCTTGCCCTCCTGTAATCTTTACTCTCTAATTTATTGGTCCTGAGGAGTTTATTTGTCTTGGATTTCTTACATTTCCAGCTCATATATGTACCAGTGTACATGCTCTGGTCTAGCCAGATTTGTAAGGTAGAAATGGAATCATGATAGTGGGGGTGGGGAAACATTAAAAAACTAAAGGAAAGTTGTATGCTTCATTGGTGCTATACTGCACCCTGACTGACTCTTCTCCTCCCCACAACCCTTCTATAGGGGGATGTCCAGTTGCCTACAGATGGGCTTTGGGTCTCCACTCTGCACACCCCCTCATTCACCATGATATGATTTTTTTTCTAGATTTTTGATGTCTGATACCTGATCTCATTGACACCTCATGGTGTGCTGGTGTTCTTCTTCCATGTCAGCTTCGTTGTTTCTGAACTTGATGGCCACTTGTTTACCTTCAAGCCTTTAAGACCCCAGATGCTATATCTTTTGTCAGCTGGACAACATCAACTTTCTTTACCACATTTGTTAATGCACGTGCTTTGTTTTCAGTGATCTGTCAGGAAGGTGAGCATCATGGAATATCAGTTTAATACAACAAAGTGTTCTGCATTGAGGGAGTACTTGAGTGGAGGCCCAATGTCCATCTGCTTCTTTAATACCAAACCTATAGATATATGCACATAGATCTATTTCCTTTCTCATATAAATATATTTACATATGTACATGCCTGTATTTATAGAGGTCTATTTTCTTTTACTTTCCTTTTGTCCCACTATCATGTTCAGCCTTCATTTGGGTGTTAGTAATTCCTCTCAGTTACATTGTGCTTGATCATGCCCTACCAGGCTTCCACTTATTTTGGATCACTTGTTGTTCCCTTGTCCCTGAGTTTATTAATACCCACTTCCTTCTTTCATGTCCCTCTCCCCCAACCTTTGGTCCCATTGTTTTTTCCTCCAGATTGTTTATCCCCACCTGTATTATCTAGATAGACCTGCAGAGATAATAGTAAAGACAGCAAAACAGAGCAACAAAAGAGAACAAAGCAACAACAACAACAAAAAAAACAAGGACCAAAAAAAAAAAAAAACCCCACCAAAAAAAAAAAAACAACCTATAAATAGTTCAAGGTCTGTTTGTTGACCTTTAGGAGTATTTTCTGATTGAGTCTGATGGGGTAACATGCCCTAGCCCCACAGTCTATTTTTGGAATTCCCTGGGGACTTTGGTGGTCTGTTGCTTACCTTTCGGGTTTTGCCTAGGTGTGGTGGGGTCAGATGGGGCGCAATTCCCTGTTAAGGAGAAATCACTCAACCCTTTTAAGATCTTGCTTAAAATCTCTTCAGCTAAATATGTGAGTTCATCACTCTCTTCCACCAAGAATCTGAATGGAATTCAGATCAAGTCTTCACCATAACATGAAAAAGGCATTGCCCTTATGTTATTGTCCATTCACCTTCACCATTTTCTTTGTCACTAGAAGCACATTTGGTGTCCACATTTCTAGCACCATTCTGTTGTTCATGCCATGAATATTCTCTACCATAATGGAGACTTTCTAACCCTCCTCACTTCTTTCTGAAGCCTCAACAGAATTGATTCTGTGTCTGACAGTCTCTTGACTCTTTAAGCATCTAAAAACTCTTCCAGACTAAACCCCACCACCACTTGCACATGGTGGTGTTTGTTAGAGCAGCATCCCGACTTGTGGGAACCAGGTCCTGCTTTAGTTCTCCAGTGCTGCTACAACAGACATGCCATCCACGAGTAACATTAACAAAAGAAATCTATTTGCTCACAGGTTAGGAGACTGGAAGTTCAAATTTTGGATGCTGGCTCTTGGCGAAGCCTTTCTGTGTTTGTTGGCTCTGGAAGAAGACTCTCGTTGCTTTGTTGCTTCTAGGTGGTCTCCATGTGGCTTGGCATCGCTCTTCTCCCACCTCTGCTTTTCTTACTTGCTTGTTGGGTCTCTCTCTCTTTTTTAACCTCCAAAGAGATCGACTGATTCAGGGCACACACTCATTCACTGCCATCTGCTCTCACCCCCCTATGTACCAATAGTTTCTCTAATAGACAGAGTTAGCACCAGAAGACCATGATATGTGAGCCACAACCTGTGAAGAACGAGCACTTATGAACACTTTACTTTTGTTATCAAATAACACTTACGACCAGGTTAATCTGACACATTTAATGTATGCATAATTGTTATTGTGCTGTGAGATAATTAGGCATAAATGGTAAGTATTTCATGTAAATCACTATAATTAGAATTATTTTTACACAGCCAAATCAAGCATTTCCTAGAGTCAGGGAGGGGGAGAATTAATAGAGCCTGGAGCTCCTCTGAAAACCTCTATTTCCATTAATCAGGGGCCTGGGCACAGCGAGTCTTTTCACCCTTGGAGAGGAGATATCACAACCCACGCTACTTAGCAATGGAGAGGCCACAAAACTCTTTTCCTGCTTCCTTTGCTCCTCATTCAATACTTGCAGTCGCTCTAATAATAGAGCATTATTTCCAGTTTCCTCCTCCAACCTGCTGTGCCCTCTCTGGACTTCCCACCCCCCACCCCCAGAGAACGAGGTGTGTTGTACGTAGAATGAAAAGAAGCAGGCCAATTCTGAGATCTTGGTGTTTTCCTCATCCCTCTGCCTGCGAGCACCTGGAAGCTGAGTAGGATGCCTGGAATGTCAGAACTCTGGACTTTTCTGTCCTGGTCAACTGGATCCTTGCAGTTACTTGACCGCAAGTCTTCAGAGGCCCCTGAGGTGGGGAGGGCGGGGCTCCGTTCTTCCTTGGCCACTTTCCTCCCTGGGACTGGTAAGGTCACTGTGACTTGGCGCCATCCCAGTGGCCCCCCAGCCGCAACACGAAAGGAGCCAGAGGGGTGCAATTATCTCGTTGAAGACCAGAAATACTTTAAAATAAATTCTTACGTTTCAAATGTTTTAAAAGTTGATGGCAAAGCAGTGCTCTCACCAAGTGAAGGGATTGCCTATCACAGCGATTCTCAACCCGTGGGTTGCGACCCCTTTGGACGTCGAACAATCCTTTCACAGGGTCGCCCCATTCATAACAATAGCAGAATTACAACTGTGATCTAATGTTACGGTTGAAGGTGGCGGGGGTGGGGGGGGGGTCACCACAACATGAGGAACTGTATTCAAGGGCCGAGGCACGTGGACGGTTGAGGACCACTGCTCTAGAGGGAAGTTCGCTTGGTGTCCAACTACATTATTTTCTCATCACGACCCAAGGCCAAAAATCCACTTACTATCTGAAATTGGAGATGCACAGTGTCGTGGGCCTGATTCAGACTCCAGAATAATTCACCAATGTATTCAGTTATAATTCGCATCTTGTTATTATTTTGAAAAGATGAAATTATGACATTGATATAAGTTAGAATTTTTGTAAGAAAAAATCAAGTATCTGAGAGTTAACTTAAAGAAGAGCAGTATAGTCATATTTTAATGTTTAAGATGACGGGTTATCTGTCATTATAAGCCAAAGCTGCCTACTTTGGTTATAGCAGCAGGATTTCTATAGGCTGTAGAAAGGCACAGTATTGTGCAAACGGTCTTTGAGAACCTGCTCTGACTACAAGGACTTCATGTACTTATCTTAATTTTGTTTTCATCTACATTACTACTTTACTGCCATGATAAATTCCACTTTCATAAAGACATTTTTATTAATCAAATTACTGATGTACTCTCAACGACCACATTCTAAAGTCAACAACATAAAACCCACAATAGTGCAAATTATATATAGCTATTCCTATAAGTTTATATGCACTTAATTTTTTAAAATGCACTTAAATTTTTAATTCCTGAGAAGGACTGATGTCACAGTATTAAAAATGTTTTAAGTCACTTTCATATTTGTTTTAGAATTGAAATAAACTGAAATGAAACAGCACCCTTGGTGTGTAAAAATATTTTGTCATTTTGTTGCTGGAAACCAGGGGTCCAAGAATGTCTGTTACTGTTTCAGCCAGAAAGAGACCCGGTTGATGCAAGAGATCAATTTATTTTGTAAACGTGAGACAGAAGGAAACAGTAGCGTTTGCTGCTTTAAAAAATCCAGTGAAAATAAAGCAAGTTATATACTCCAACCTAAGTAACCAAAAGCAGGTTTTGCAATAATCACAGGAAACAAGGAGTTACCAGAATAGCATCCCCTCATGCACCCTATGTACCCCACTGCTTACCTGAATGATGGATGCTGTCTTCCTGGCAACCTACCTGACTGGCCTTGCTTACTGCCTGCCTGAGTCAGAAGACAGGCCTTCTGATGAAGCTTCTAAGGAATGCTTGCTGCAAGAGAGGGGGCCATTATACTCTGCATTTCAAAGAAAGAAATCTTAAATTGTGTTGTATTTCTAGTATTTTGATTAATAGTAGACTTTTTTTAACCTCCTCCTGTCAGTTTTGAAGGCATCCAGTTTCTGAATGTAACAGTTTCAGTATTGTGTAAACAGTTTCAGCATTGTTCCTATAATAATGGACTGTTAATCAAATGTGAAATACAATACTTACAGAAAACATATTAAAGTGGAAATAACACACTCAATAAAATTAATACTTAAGTCAACCTTATTTGTAAAACACGTCTGATGATGATTACTTTCTAAAGCTTTCATTTAGACAAAAGCGAAAGTTAAATAGCGGTTTCCTAAACAGGAATTAAGAAGTCAAAATTACTTTTGAAGAGGGGAAAAAAAGTATCAAGTTTCTTGCTCAGGTTCAAGATGTTTGGTAGTGAAGTTTGTGCAAAGCTAGAATCAGCCCTAAAGGTCTTTCGCGACTCTTTTTAGGATTGTGGGGGTCATGGTGGAAAACCCAGAACATAGGTGTGGAAAATCAGAAAAATTTCCAGCAGACAGACAGTTCTCTGCTACTAAAAGGTCTGGTAGGCCTCCTAAAATCTCTGGACATAGATCCAGGGGTAGGAAAATGGATTTGTCTGTTTCAAGAATTTTCTCCTTGGCTCTGCTGGAAATAAGGACCTTGAGTTGGAGAACAAGGTGGAGGAAAGTTTGGTGGTCATGATGAGGATCTGAGCAGGGGCCAGGGAGTGAAAGGGTCTCCTTTGAGATGAAGGCTGATCCTTTATGGTGTGACATGCACTGTACTTTCTGCTCGATGTTCTATTTGGAAAAGCCATGAGATGTGGCAGATTTCATGTTCTTGTAAGTGTATCTATCTTGTAATGTTACCAATCAATCTAGTTAGTACTGAATCGCTTAGATTTCCTTGTTCCAGTTATTTTCTCCTGAACTCAATTTTATACTAAAGTTCAGAGTCTATCCCCATGTACCATTTGCCTTTCCAGTTGCTGTTTTTGATGACCATGGTCTTGAAGCCAGCATCTTTTAAATATTTGGCCTTGTCCCTTGAAGTGTATATGTCCTATTCACACCAACATCTTTCTCCTCAGGGCTCTTTTCCAATGGTGTTTCAGTGAGTTCTCCTGTCCATTTCCTCCCCTTTATCCTCTTCTTTTCTAATATCAAGAAAACCCCACTTGTTACACTTCTTTATTGTGAATTCGGTGAAGGTTTATAGAGAGCAGATTATAGTTCTACATTCACCAGTTCGAATTCACCTCTCCCCAAGCAGCTCTATCACTGGACCATCCCTTAACCCCTTACCCGCAAGGCTCTCTGTTTCCAGGCCTCCTTTCATAACCTTCTGAACTTTGTCCTTGGGTCAGTGCTACCCTTTTGATGTCACATGGTTTCTTATTCTGACTCACAGGTGAGTTCAGTTCAAGACCTGAAGGGTAAGGGCCACTCTCTTGGGAGTCCCACAAGTCTCTTTCTAATAAATCTAGTTTCTTTTATGATTTTGAACTCTGTCCCGCATTTTTCTCCCAATCTATGCAGGGATTTTTCACATGATTCTTTTCAGAGCAGTTGGAAGTGGTAGCTGGGCACCATCTAGTTCTTCTGCTCTCGGGGTGGTGGAGCCTGATGGTGGTGTGGTTTGTGAAGCTGTTGGACTAATCCTTTAATACAGTTCCTCATGTTGTGGTGACCCCCCCAACCATATAATTATTTTGGTTGTTACTTCATAACTGTCATTTTGGTACTGTTATGAATGACCCCTGTGAAAGGGTCATTCGAGCCTCAAAGGAGTTGTGACCCACAGGTTGAGAACTGCTTCCTTAGAGAGATGCAAATAAAAACCATAGTGAGAAATCATCTTACCCCAGTGTTTGAAGCAAAATTCAGAAAAAGAGAAAGCCACAAATGCTGGCAAAGTTGCATCCTGGCACATTCATACCCTGCTGGGGAATGAATATGGCAGTTTCTGTGTGAAACAGTGTTGCACTTCCTCAGAAAGTTGGAAACAGAAATGTCACAGGACTCCACAATCCCTCCACTTAGCGTATATCTAGAGAAATAAAAGTCATAGCATGAATCAGTATGTGCACATTCATGTTCATTACAGCGTTACTTACAATTTCAAGAAGATAGAAACAATGGAACAGCTTATCAATCAGTGTAAGAATTGCTAACCTATGCTTCATGTGCCTAATGGAATACTATGAAAGATTAAAGAACAATCGTGCTGCCTTAATTAATGTTCTATAGTTTAAAGAACAATCGTGCTGCCTTAATTAATGTTCTATAGTTTGCCTCTAGGATCTAATATCCATTGCTGCATAGAAACTCACGAGATTCATGATGAAAGGGTTTATTAAGGAAGTTAGCATGTTGTCATGCCAGTGAAAAGTGTGCAGGGTAGTTGCTTACCAGGACATGTTGGAAAGTGTCAGGCCTGCTAATCAATCCCAGAGGGGCATACCACTCTGCTGTCAGCCTCACCAGAAGGCATTGAAGTCAAACCCTGTGGGCCAGCACACTCAACTCCCTGAAGTAAGTGCTCAGAGACACCCCACTCCAGGAAGCCTCAGCCCAAAGGCTCCACTCCTGTGAGTCAGAGAGACCAACTGCTTCACAGGCACCCCACTCCACAAGCCAACCTCTTACACAGAAGTGTTCATCTTACCCTGCTCTATGGGTTGAGAAGTTCACTACTCTGTTCTATGCTCTGGCTCCTGGTTCTGCTGCAGTTCCTCTGATGGTTTAACTGGTATCTGGATCCAGGGGGTTCACCGTGCAGGGATATCACATCCAGAAGATATGCTTCACTGCCAGCTCTTGCTGGCAATGAAATTACTTCTGCTTCACAGAGGGCTTTTTTTTTAATGCAAATCAGGATGCCACTTCAGGGAATCTTGTTTGCAGTTACTCACAAGTGAACCCGGTGCTAGAAAAGGCCATTTGGTGGGAGTTAAAGACTTTGGTTAGAAGAGCCACATTAAATAATTCACTGCCCCTGCCACAAATGAATAACATGTATGGACATGAAGGACATTGTGCTAGGTGAATTTGGTCAATCACAAAGTGATGTACATGGTATGAGATGACTACTGTATAAGTCAAGAAGAGGTCTTCACACTGAAAGAAACATGCTTTGATGTTTACTGGAAATGGTAGGGGAATAGAGGATAAATTAATGGGCAGAAGGAAGAGAAAAATGATGGAGTCGGGCAGACACTGTGAGGAATGTAAGTTAAAAGCAATAGAGATAAATACTGTTAGATAGACAATCCTGCAATGACAGTGATCTATTCATAGATGTATGAATAGCTATACTGGGTGAATGGGTGTGGGAAGAGAGAGTGGGAGTAACTTACAAATACATATCCATTTGACAGAGGGTCTTTGTTGCAAATATATTCATGAGTATCGTGGAGCATTCATGGGGCATTGTGGCAGTCATGTATTCAAGATGTCAATTTCATGGTTGAGATGTAGGGGTGGATCTAACCTGTTAATCTGGAGATAGCCATTGAGTAGTCAATGCGACCTCTGTGTGGGCATGGCTTTCTTCTGAGACTTCTGGGAAATCTTGCGATATTTCCCTCATGGAGATGAGAGGCCATCTCCCCAGTCGTTGGGAATCAGTCTCTGAGAC
This sequence comes from Nesogale talazaci, assembly GCA_004026705.1. Lineage (NCBI taxonomy): Eukaryota > Metazoa > Chordata > Mammalia > Afrosoricida > Tenrecidae > Nesogale > Nesogale talazaci. The sequence goes on from PVJH01022450.1 coordinate 31,984, forward strand.
AACAAACAACAGACAAAACAAGATGGCAGCGTCTCAGGAGCTGGAGGAGCAGGAGGAGGAGCCACACGGCCTTGCCCTGATGGAACTAGACCGCTGAAACTGGAAAAGCCATGTGGAGACCCCCACCAGGGCTGAGTTGCTTCTACCACCACTGGATGCTGTTGATGGACCCTGAGGCCTGGGAGGGAGGAGCCATGGGGAGACCCCTGCCAGCACCGGGATTCTGCACCCACTGACCTGTGACTTCGTGAGTTGGAAGGAGACTTTGTAGACTGGTATCAGGCATATGGGCTAATACTGGATTTATGACTTTGAACTGGACTGGGTTGGGATGCTTTCTCAATGTTCCATTCCTCTTGTATATAAACCTTACTCTCATATCCATATACGTGTCTATGAGTTTGTTTCTCTAGTCTGCCGGGACTAACACAGGCACAGTTTTGGAGCCTTTTTAAGATATAACCAAACACCTTGAGATAATAAGTTGCTAGTTCTGTTCTATATCTTCCTTTGGCAAATAGTAGCTGAGATCTTAAAAATCTCTTTAGGGGCTATTTGAGGTGCAACTATTGGTCTTTTCCTTTCTAGATGAAAGAAATGTACTAAAAACCAAAGATGCATGGTACAATTAGTCCACAGGTTTCCATGTCCTGGAGTCCGGAGGAACTAGCTGGTATCCAGTGGCTACTGATGACAGTTCTAAAAGGATTCACAGTTGGAGGTCCTGAACACGATGGAAGGAAGAAGTGGGAAGCTCAAAATCATAAGTAAAACCAGGCTTACTGGTCACAGAGAGACTGGGGAAATGTCCAAGACTATGAACTTTGTCACCCCCGAATCTGGAATGGAACTCACCCCCATGGCTCAATTTTCAAACAAACAATAGGTCAACTCGGGGAGCAACAGCACCAGGGAAGCATACACACCTTTGAATAATCACCATGCAAGATCCTAAGGGCAGCATTTACCCAAGGACAGAGTTCAGTACAGATAGAAAAGCAGGACTGGAAGCAAGAAGCACAATGAGTCATGTTACACCGTGGGCATTGCAATCACGGATGTGAAACAAAATGTGTGTGAATTGTTGAATGGAAAACTGATCTAACTCTAAAAGCCACGACCCAATTCACAACAAAGAGCCAGAGCAAGACTAACAAAACCCTTTGGGAACCCCACCCACCCACCCGCGAGCAGTTCTGTTCAGTCCTATCGTTTTGCCTCGTGTCAGGATTCTCTCAACAGCCAGAGCTCTGGGTTTGGGGCTAGTTTAGACTAGACTGACTAAGACCGCCAGCGTTACAGTAGAATCAAAGTGCCAGGAGGGTTTGCTGGGAAGAGTGCCGCTGTCCCCGGTTTGCGAGGGGCACACCTTCACTGCAGCCGCCACTCTCCCAACACCAGCTGCGGGGGTGGGGGGTGGGGGGATTCTGGGGAACATCGAGTGGGGAGGGGTTCGAGGAGAAAGGTGCTCCGTGGAATTTTCCGAAGCGGCGTTTTTCAGAAGTAGATGTGCAATCTTATTCTGAAGTGCCTTTTTACGGGCTCAGAACCTCTAGCCTTCCTTTTAGCAGCTGCCGGCATTAACCATTCACACTCTGGGGCACATCGGAAAAATTCACCGCCATTGAGTTGAGCCCAATTCATAGTGACCCAACATAGGCATTGATGCATCTTTTTAAACGGTTTAAACGTGGGAGGCATGAAGTCATTCGCATCTTTAGATTCCATTATCATTCGACATTGAGCGACTTCTCAAGCTAGTTGAAGTTGTAGGGGTCTGTGCCCTCCACCTGCTCGCTATTTAGAGTCTTAAATAGGTTTGATTATAATGGTAAACTGAACAGATAGTTTTACTTTAGGTTGTAGAGGGCTCACTTGCAATCAAACAAAGGTATGCGGAACAGATTTCACTTAAAGAGGATTTGTGGCTGTTAACTTATAATTTAGCTTTTTAGTTTTTAAAGATCTTGAAAACCTGAAGTGATCTAGTTTTATAAAAAAATCTGTCTATGTTGAAAATGCTATAATGCCAGTTTTAAAAAGATGTAATTAAACTCAGCAATCCAGCTGGAATCATTGTCTCTGATTCAGTCATTTTGGGAGATAATAATGGAATGGTTTGGGGAATGGGGAGAAACAAGAAAAATAGTATTCCCGCATTTTAAACAAACTAAAAACACCACTTTTTATTTTAACAGTACCACCCCCTTTTCTAACTGCAGTCGTGGAAATCCCTCCAAGGTGGCAGGCGGATGGATGGTAGTCTTGAAGGACAGAGGACATGATAGTTGAATTTATGACTTTAGTGAGAGTCACCTTTGGTCATTTTTTAGTGTTAGTATTTCAATATCATAGGGGAAAAATATAAAGTCAATATTTGGAATTATGGCTGACATATGTTCTTAACATTTGCAGTAGTTTAAAAAAGAGGTAGTTTTCTATCTTAATGATATAATTATTAGAATTACCAAAGAGCTCATGGTGGATAATTATATTATTTTTCCAAAAGCTGATAATGCTGCCACTAAAGTAGAATATGTGTATATATATACATACATACATACATTTACATATCTGTGATCAATGAATGAAGTTTGAGTTAACATTTAACTGTGAACTCTGACCTAAAACAATCAGTTCTTTTTTTAAAAAATAATTTTATTGGGGGCTCTTACAGGTATTATAACATTCAATACATCATCTATATCAAGCACATTTGCACACATGTTGCCACTCAAGCACATTTGCACACATGTTGCCACATTCATTTCCAAACATTCTTCCACTTGATCCCTTGGTATAAGCTCCTCCTTTCCCCTCCCCCCCTTTTTTAATGAATCATTTTATTGGGTACTCATATACCTCCCCTCACGATCCATACATACCTCAATTGTATGCCGGCCTCATTTGCACACTTGTGGCCATGATCACTCTCAAAATTTCCTCCCTCTACCTAGGCCCCCAGTTCCAGCTCCCCATATTTTCCCCCCCATGAACCTTTAATAATTTACTAATTACTATTACTTTTTTATATTGTACACTGTCCAATGTGTCCCTTCATTCACTTCCCTGTTGGCCATGCCCCAGAGAGGAGGTTATATGTAGATCCCTGAAATTGGTTCCCCCTTTCTCCTCCACCCTCCCAGTATCACCACTCCCATTACTAGTCCTGAGGGTTCATCTATCCTAAATTCCCCATGTTTCCGACTCCAGTGCACATCCCCTGCTCTAGCCGCACTTGTCTGGTAGAACTGGGAGCATGATAGTGGGTGTGAGGAAGCATTTGAGAACTAGGGGAAAGATGCATATTTCGTTGTTACTACACTGTACTTTAACTGGCTTATCTCCTCCCTGCAACCTCTCTGTAAAAGGATGTTGCTTCACCTATTGATGAGCTTTGGGTCGCCAATCTGTACTCCCCCTTACTTATAATGGTATAATTTTAGTTCTTTGATGTCTGACACCATATCTCTTCCACACCTCGTGGTCACACAGGCTGGTGTGCTTCTTCCTTGTGGGTTTTGTTGCTCTGAGATGGATGATTGCTTATTTACTTAAGCCTTTAAGACCCCAGACACTATATCTTTTCATAGCCGGGCACCATCAACTATCTTCACCATCTTTGCTTATGCGCATATTTGTCTTCAGTGATCGTGTCGGGGAGGTGAGCATCGTGGAATACCAGTTTAATAGAACAAAGTGTTCTTGCACTGAGGAAGTACTTGAGTAGCGGTCCAATGCCCATCTGCTGTTCTACTACTAAGCCTATATGTATATGTTTGTTGATCTATTTCCCCCATCATCACATATAAGTAGATGCACCTATGTACATGCCATGCCTGTATTTAAGCCTCTATAAATGCTCTTTATCTCCCCCCCCCCCCCAGTTCTTTTCTCTATTTCCTTTTACTTTCCTCTTGTCCCACTATCATGCTCAATCTCCATTTGGGTTTCAGTATTTTCTCTCTGTTACATTACTATTGATCATTCCCTATTGCACTCTCTCATCTACCTTGTCTCTAATTTTGGATCAATCGATATACCCTTATCCCTAGGCTGGTCAACACCATCTCCTTTCCCCCTCCTCGCCTTCTCCCTTGGCCCCCACCCTGGAACCATCAGTCCCATCATTTTTGCCTCCAGGCTGTTCATCCAGCCTCTCTTATCTAGGTAGACCTGCAAAGGTAACAATATATACTCAAAAAAGGCTTCCTAAAATGAAGCAACCAAAGAAAATAAACCAATGATAGTAACAAAAAAACCCAAATGTCATATATATATATATATGTAAAAAAAATAATATAAAAACCTGTAAATAATTCAAGTCTGTTCATTGACCTCCAGGAGTGTCCCCTGGTTGAGTCAGATGGGGTGCCACTCCCTGGTCCCAAGGTTTATCCCTGTCACTCTGTCTGGAGCTCCATGCTCTGTTGCACACCCTTAGAGTTTTTCCCTGGTGTGGTTGTGTCAGACAGGGTATAATCCTGACCCTGCTTCTCCACTGCTCACCCCGAAAGGGCTTGGGTCAGCGATGGTAGCTGTATTTCATAGTGGGGCTGGCTGGCCACATATGATCCTTTTTGTGCATCGGCTGTTCTGAG